>CM021105.1:234124739-234266600 GCA_007115665.2 Sequoiadendron giganteum | reverse complement strand
TTAAGAGGGTATAGGGGTTAAGGGTTGAGGGATTAGGCTTTAAGGGTTGGGGTATTAAAAGGGTATAGGGATTGAGGGATTCAGGTTTAAGGGTTGAGGAATTAAGAGGGTATAGGGATTGATGGATTAGGGTTTAAGGGTTGAGGGATTAGGGTTTAAGGGTTGAGGGATTAAGAGGGTATAGGGGTTGAGGGATTAGGGTTTGAGGTTTGAGGGATTAAGAGGGTATAGGTGTTGAGGGATTAAGGTTTAAGGGTTGAGGGTTGAGGTTTGATGGATTAAGAATGTATAGGGGTTGAGGGATTAGGGTTTAAGGGTTGAGGGATTAAGAGGTTATAGGGTTTGAGGGATTAGGGTTTAAGGGTTGAGTGTTGAGGGATTAAGAGGGTATAGGGGTTGAGCGATTAAGGTTTAAGGGTTTAGAGTTGAGGGTTTGAGGGATTAAGAGGGTATAGGGATTGAGGGATTAGGGGTTAAGGGTTGAGGATTGAGGGTTGAGGGATTAAGAGGGTATAGGGGTTGAGGAATTAGGGTTTAAGGGTTGAGGTATTAGGTTTTAAGGGTTGAGGGATTAAGAGGTTATAGGGGTTGAGGTATTTGGGTTTAATGGTTGAGGGATTAGGGTTTAAGGGTTGAGGGATTAAGAGGGTATAGGGGTTGAGGGATTAGGGTTTAAGGGTTGAGGATTGAGGGTTGAGGGATTAAGAGGGTATAGGGGTTGAGGGATTAGGGTTTAGGGATTGAGGATTGAGGATTGAGGATTGAGAGATTAATAGGGTATAGGGGTTGTAGGATTAGGGTTTAGGGGTTGAGGATTGAGGGTTGAGGGATTAAGAGGCTATAGGGGTTGATGGATTAGGGTTTAAGACTTGAGGGATTAGGGTTTAAGGGTTGAGGGATTAAGAGGGTATAGGGGTTGAGGGATAAGGGTTGAGGGTTTAGGGTTGAGGGATTAAGAGGGTATAGGGGTTGAGGGATTAGGGATTAAGGGTTGAGGGTTGAGGGTTGAGGGACTAAGAGGGTATATGGATTTAGGGATTAGGGTTGAAGGGTTGAGGATTGAGCGTTGAGGGATTAAGAGGGTATAGGGGTTGAGGGATTAGGGTTTAAGGGTTCAGGGATTAATAGGGTATAAGGGTTGAGGGATTAGGGTTTAAGGGTTCATGGATTAGGATTTAAGGGTTGAAGCATTAAGAGGGTATAAGGGTTGAGGGATTAGGGTTTAAGGGTTGAGGGTTGAAGGTTGAAGGATTAAGAAGGTATAGGGATTGAGGGA
Source organism: Sequoiadendron giganteum (assembly GCA_007115665.2). NCBI lineage: Eukaryota > Viridiplantae > Streptophyta > Pinopsida > Cupressales > Cupressaceae > Sequoiadendron > Sequoiadendron giganteum. Next base: position 234,265,324 of record CM021105.1, on the reverse strand, counting down.
TTAGGGTTTAAGGGTTGAGGGTATAGGGATTGAGGGATTAGGTTTTAAAGTTTGAGGATTGAGGGTTGAGAGATTAAGAGGGTATAGGGGTTGAGGGATTCAAGTTTAAGGGTTGAGGGATTAGGATTTAAGGGTTGAGGCATTAAGAGGGTATAGGGGTTGAGGGATTAGGGTTTAAGGGTTGAGGGTTTGACAAGAGAGCTAAGATAAAAGTATTTAGAATATCAGACCTTGTGTTATTATGGGATAAGGCTAGAGAAAAGAAGGGAGATCACTAGAAGTTTGATAGACTTTGGTTAGGTCCTTATCAAATAGCTAAAATATTGGGTGAGAATACTTTTCGTTTGAGTACCTTAACAGGAGAGTTTGTTCCATTACCCATTAATGGTCGGTTTCTCAAGCACTATTTTGGTGCATAAAAAGTCTGACATTTTGAGAGGAGAATGTATTATACTGTATCATATGTAATTAAGTTTTTAGGTTTTAGGTTTTTTCTTTTTAGCTAGGTTTTTGTTTTGTTCTGTTTGTTTTGGTTTTGTTTGTTTTGTTTGTTTTTTGTTTTTTTTTTGAGTTGTTGTTTCATTGGGGATCTTTATTTTGTTCATCTCAAGACTTGGGGTTGTTATTCAAAGTATACTCTTGGTACTAGGAGAGAAATTGGTTTAGGTATTTTCATTATCATCATTGAAAAGGATGTTGTTCTAAAACTCATGTCCTATGATCATTCTAGTTTGGGTTTGAGAAGTTATTTAAAGATAAGAAGATACATTGTGAATATCCTATGCTTTATCTTCAAAAATCTGTCACCAAATTAGATAAAACATTTGCATGAGTAAATGCCTATCTGTTTTAGAATGAATCTACCTTTGATTCAAGTGAAAAATCTGATTCCAAGACTATCATGAAATCCATTGTAGTACTCAACCCACATTTTAGATTCACTGAATCTAAGTATTGAGAGATGCATAAAAGAATTTCCACAAGGAAAAGAAAAAGAAGAATGAAAAGAAAGAAAGAAGAAGCAAAATCAATATCAAGTGGGTAATCAAGTATCTCTATCAGGGCTATAGACACCTGTCTGGTAGTAGAGAAATTCTTTGTGAGAACTAGAGGTATCTCCGTCGGGGCTATAGATGCCTGTCTGGTAGCGGAGCAATACCCAGGATTTTACTACACGATAGTTAAACGACTCAACTCATGTAGCTTGAATGTTAGGTATGGTGGTTCAAAGATAGAGAAAGTATCTATGAAGAATGATGCACAATATAAGCACACACTCAGATTCAAAGATAACTCGTGGGCACATACATTTGAGATTCTAGCTCAAACTTATCCTAAAATATCTGATTTTATTCAAGTTAAAGTGTTTATAAGTCAATTGTTTTTGGGTGACTGAAATTTTTTTTGGTATCTTGAAAATGGGTAAACCATTTTCCCAGCCAAGTCACCATTTGTTATGCCTTGCATAACCACCCCATCTTTTGCCTTGGTTAAAAGAGGGTTCCCCTTGTTTTTCTTTATCCTTCATTGTTTTTCAAATAAAGTTTGGGATCATTTTGCTTCCAATACTTTGTTTATTTTTTATTTAGTTTGTAGGAACAAGAATTGGAACTTAATCAGGTTATGAAAGTTCTTTAAAACCTTGTTTTTGTTCCCATCCCGATGGTATTTTCTTTTTAGCTTTTTTTTTTGTCTTTAGCAGAACCAGAGCCGAAGTGAGTGTTAAGTTGGTTGTTATCAATAATTGCAAAATCATAATCGATTCCGACCCCGCCTCCACTATTTTTATTTGTGCTTTAGTCTTGGACTTTGTGTTTTGTTGTATTATGTCGCTCTTTTAATTTAATTTTTGTGTTTGGTTTTGTTTAGTGTTTAGTTGGCAGAACCGGACCCGGAATGAGAATTAGGTTTGGAAATTTCATAAATTTGAAAATCAGTTTTCGTTTTGGTTCCACCCTCGCCACTTTTGGATCGTTGACTTTTTGACTGGAGTTGCACTATAGAGAAGTGTTCGTTCTCTCACAGTTCCGACTCTGCCTTAACTGTGCTTTAATGCATTAATGGTAGTTGCTCATGTAAGTAGAAATTAACATTTTTACCTTCATTAAGGGTTAAGAAAATCATTATTACTATTATTAAGAAATCAAAGAGCACGAAGCAGCAGAAGCAGAGTTCATTTGAGAAAATTGATCGAGAGAGGAAAGGATATTGTGTGCAAATCAGTTTAGAAAGTTAGCTCGGGTTTGTTTGAGTTTGAGGTAGGGTTTTCTTATCATTGTTGTTCGTTGTTTATTTACTGTTGTGTTTGTTATTTTTTTTGTTTTATATCTGCTCATAATTTTGATCATTATGTTTCAATTGAATCTGCATTTCTTGGCATGATTGAATGAGTAGTTTCTTGTTTTATTTTGTTTGTTTTACTTAAGTCTTTGATTTCTTGTACTGTCATTTTTGTTTCTTTCTATTTTTGGGTATGGTTGCTTTCACGTCTTAATCGTGATTACGTCGTGCTATTTTTGATTTGCAATGGATTAGATTAAATTAGGTTTTAAATTGTGCTAGTTAGAGGAATGATTTACAGTGAGTTAGGATAGATCAGATTTATCTTTTAATTAGGGTTTGGTCATGTGTTCGATCTAGTAAATGGCAGGGTTTAGAATCCGTGCCCTAGTTTTATCGGGTTTGTTAGATTAGGGTTTTGTATCTTTTAAGTGATCACGGTTAAATGATTTTAATATGATACCTTAGATACTGTCGTTCCCCATGGTCATATGGGTTAGTGTTTTAAAGCCTTTTTTTCATTTAAAGCAACCTTAGTTTTAATCATGAAGTTATAAGTTAAATCAACAAAATTATTTGATGACGTCATGATTCACTTAGGCGGAGGTGGGATCGGAATCGATTATGAACTTCAAAATTCTATTTTACAAAAGTTATCGATTTCATTTCCATCTCATTTCTGGCTCCGAGTACTATAGAAGCCTTCTTTGGGGAAGTAATGATAACCTAAACGGAAGCGGAGGCGGAGTGGAAATGGAATATGAAAGTATGAAAATCTGAAACATAAACAAATCCTTTTTAATTTCGATCCCAGTTCTGACCCCGAGCCCGTTCATTGTTAAATGAAGTATCTGTATCGGTTTTGGCTCCGAGTCCAGCAGTGTTGTAAAAGAGACTATTTTAGGTTGAGTTTTTGCCTGGTTCTGCCTTCAATAGGTATGTTTTTTTTTAAAGCATGTTTTATGATGAGATCAAAAGATCTAATTAGAGGTTTTCTTGCAAGAGAGTTGAAAGATGTCAGGAACATCAGGAGAGGCTGCTCGAAGGAACCAACTAGCTGAAACATCAAAGGCAACACCAAAACTAAAGAAGGTAAAGCCAGAACAACTACCTTATACCTTGAGGTATGATAATAGGAGCCCGGTGGTGAAAGTGAGCAAGGTGGAATCAAATTGGTCAGATATCATGGATACTAATCTGGGGTATTACAACTTTAAAGAATTACATGGAGAAACCTTTGCTGAACGAGAAAATTTGATAGGAAGGACTCAAAGGATTGTTGATTCCAGCTTGGCACACATCACTATGTTCCCTTTATCAGTTCAGTGCATGGAGTTGATATTAACAGTAGCCAGTGCCTATAATCCTGCTACAAGATTATGCATGGATTCATAGAATAATGTGATTATTGATCTTACTTCTCAGATGTTTCAAAGTATATTTAATGTTCTGGATCCCAAGAGCTTGGTGCAGCTAATTGAAGCAGAGGCATTGGAGAAATATAGCAAGCATAAAGACTCTAATAAGTCTCACTTGAACAAAAAATGGTTGAAAACAGAGAAGAAATCTTTGAGCAAACTTGCAGACCAGCCAAAGATGGTAGATTTAAAGAAGGAAGTATTAGACTTAATATTGATGCTATCTAGAGTGTTTGGGAAGAGGGATACCTTTCATTTCAAGGAATGGATGTTTCTGTTCATTCAAATAATCTTACAGGGTGACCATCAGTTTGATTGGTCAATGATTGTTTCTGATGCTATACATGATCAACTAACAAGGATCAGGTAGACTAAATCTTTCTTCATGACTTCTTATGTCGTTTATGCAGCAATAAGATTGAGGATTTTCCCATTTGAACAGAGTAGGAATAATGGGAGCCTTGGATGGGTAGAAGAAGGTATGGGAACATTATGATCAGTTATCTCTTCAAGTTGCTAAGACTCATTTCAGAAGAGTCAATGATGCATTTTATATGTGATCATCAACCAATTGAGTGGAGATGCAGGATACCGGTTGAGTCAAGAAGCTATGGCTTTCATTGCTGAATGGGGATGTTGGTACATCCAGTACCCCAAATTTACATACTTCAGGTTGGCTAGTTTTGAAGGTCATCCGTATTTACTTCCAAGGTGCTACAGTAATAGAATAGTGCTAATGGAGTTTGTATATCAAGCTATTGGAGTTTATGCTCAATTTGGGATTAAGCATAAGACTGGATGTCATAAGTTTCCCATGAAGTTGGGGGAATATAGCTATCAACACTTAGTAGGAGCAAAGGTAGTCTGTAATGAATTTGTACAATTGAAATTAGGATTTTATACTTCTCACAAGTGTTTTGATCCGAAGAAAAAGATGTATGCCTTATTGCCTTCAATATTCACTAGACATTTCAGTTTGTTATAAGACTTTTGGAGTGACCGGTAGGATGAGTATGACTTAAGGAAGAAGAACTATGAAAGATTGTCAGTTGCACTTATGGTAGAGCTAGGTATTAAAGAAAACATTCCTGACACGTTGGTGGATGATGGAATTGTATTAGATCCTTCCTATGAAGCTTTGAATGTTGGTACCAAGAATCTGGATCCAATTGACTGGGATGCTGAAGAAACAATTGACGTTAAGAAAATTGGAAGGACTGTCTTGGATAGGAGTGTGCAATGGTTGATGCTGAGAACTCAAGCTCCTCAAGGACCAGTCCTTAAGAAGGGCAAGGGATACAAAAGAATCAAGAGGAAAACAACTCCCAAGGAGCCTTTGGAATTCCTTCCTCCGGATATTGAAAAAGTAGAACTTGAGGTGGTAGATGAAGAAGAGGAAACACAAGAAGGAGATTTCCAATAGGATCTACTATTTCTACACCTAACTTAGGTGAATCATCTACACAAGTTCCAATTACGAGGAAGAAGAGTAAAGAGATTAAAGAAGGAGCCCTTCATAGCATGGCTGAAGCTACTAAGGGAAAAGCAATGGAGGAAGTTCAGGAGGTTGAGATAGATTCAGATGAGACTCTATCGGAGAAATATTTGCAAGAAAACATGCCTCTAGAAGAGGATATTGAGGAGATCTTAACACCAGAAGATCAGTGGAAGTTGTTTGAAGATGCTACAAAGGATTCTAATGCAAGGGCTATAGTGGAGAAACAAAAGGAAATAGAAGCTAACGCAGTAGCTGATGAGGTGGAAAGGAAAAGCAGACAACAAGAAAATGAACTCAAGATCAAAGAAGAGAATGATAAATTGGAATTGATACAGAAAATTCGTGATCTTGAAGAGGAAAAATCAAGGAACCATAGGGAAAGAGAAGTTTTAGTTTCCAAACTAAAGCTTGCAGAAGAAGCTCGTCAGAAAGAGGAAGAAGCTGAAATTTTGAAGAGGAAAAGAGATGTTGAGGAGCTAGTGAAGAAGCAACAAGCTAAAAAAGAAAAGGCAAAGGTAGAGAAACTTAAGGCCTTAGAAGCAGAGAGATTAAAGAGAGAGAAACTAGAGGCTTTGGAAAAAGAAAGATTGGAAAAGGAAGCTCTAGAGAGGGAAGAAGAGGAAGAACGGAAAGAAAAGAACAAGAGGATAGAGAAGAGGCTGAGAAGTTGGTGCAGATGCATATGCTGCAAGAACAAAAAGAGAAAGCAAAGGTTGATTCTCAACCTCAGGTAGATGTTCAGCTACATTCTACAATTTTTGCTTCCTCTTCCATGATGACTACTACTCCAAGTGCTCCTACTTGGTTGAAATTGGACCTACAGAAGAAAGCAAGAACACCTCCACAACCTCTCAATTGGGAGGATGTGATGAAAGGGATTGAGCAATAAAGGCCTAAGAAGAAGGCTAAAATTCTACATTCTACTCGAGTCACAGACAAAGGGGAAATAGTTGCTGAGTGTGCCATGTCAATGACAGAAAAGGAGGTAGGGGATATGCAGCTAATAGACTATCAGCTGAGTACGGTCAATTTGGGAAGACCCACTAGGAACCAACAAATGAATTTGATTGATGTAGTGACTTCAACGACTAAATCAAGGATGATCAATGACAAGCAAAAGAAGGATGAGGTTAAAGCTCAATTGGATCAGTTGCATTCATTCTTGAAGAGTGTCTCCTCTCCAAGGTCACAACAGGTAGCATCCATTGAGACTCTTGTTTTGTTAAGCAAAAAGGAGGTAGATGATTTGGTGTAGGTTAGAGGTAAGGTGAAAATGGTAGATAGGTGGATAAACAAGTTGAACCGAGAGGTAGGTGAGGTTTTAGTGAAAGGATTTGAAGCCTACGAGGATGTAGAAGGATTGATAAAAGAGATGCATCAATACTTTGAGGCATCAAAAAAATGAGAAGAAGAGTACAAAGAATATAGTCAAAAGTTAGAAAAGGTAAGTGCATTGCCTCTAAAAACTCTTCTAGAACAATCCATACTTGAGGAAGATAACAAAGATTTTTTGGAGAAAACTTCTTGCATACTCCGGTTTAGGACTGGCTTTTTGTGTAAACATAAGGATGAGATTCAGGAAGCAGTTAATAATTTGACTGAACAGTTGGAAGAGTTTGAAGCAGTCATTGCCATAATTGTAGATATGAATGTAATGACAAAAGATGGCATGCCTTTGAGTTAGGTTAAATAGAAATGGGATGAAAGATTCAAAGGAGTCATTTAGGAAAAGGATGATAGAGAAGACTTGGTAATAGATCGACTTGTAGAGGTCAAAGAAGAGATAAAAGCTGCGGGGAGAGAATTAAAAAAAATAAAGAGTATGGAGGAATTTGCTGCAGCAAAGTTGGATCGGATCAAGTTTGAAGATAGCTAGATTGATGGGCCAGAGATGGATACATTACAGCAAGTCTTCACCAGTTATGATGAGTTTGTTGCAGATCCAGCTTCACATGCATGGATCCTTGCATGCATGATGTTCTCCTTCTTTGCATGTTGCATGCAACATTGACACCCTTTTTGAGTGCATGATTTCTTCTTCTCTTCTATCTTCTATTTTTAGATTAAACTGAATGTCTAAATGTAAGAACTTAAGATCAAATTGATCTGAGTTTCCAAGAGAGTTTAGTTCCTGAAAAGGTGGATAGCTTAAAATAGAAGTAGAGTTCAAACTTTTTGTATATCTATAAATACCCAATGGGCATCATATTGTAAAGGTCGGATAATTGAGAATAGAAATTGGCTTACCTAATGCTAGAAGATAGACTTTTGTAGTGATCATTTTTGAGATACATTGTTACTTAATCTTTTTTATAGTTAATAGAATCACAGGTTTTTGTGTAATATGGAGTTACAATTGAATTGTTTTACTTGATAAGGCTGATAAGTTATAATCCATCTGAATGCCAGTGATTGTGTTGAAGCATGATAGTTTCTTATGTGGTGAAAATCATTAGAAGGAACTAGATTTAAATATTATCTTGTTAGATTGTCATTGAATTAAGTTTATTGAAGTTTGTTGATCTATAATCTTGATGATGAATGAATGTGTATTGTTCTGAAATCCTCGAAGTGTTTGTGATATGTAAGTGTGGAATTAATTAAGCACCTAAAATGTATGCAGTGGTATAGATTATTCTATTGATTGTGTCATCTTATGGTTTTATTGATCTAATTGGAAAAACATTCATCATGGAAGATATATGTCCGGACGTTAGATAAAGTTGATTCAAATTTACTGGTTACCCCTTTGTTCCATCTTTTTTCTTTTGTTTGAAACCCATTTATTTACAAGAAAAAGAGTCATTGCTTAAGTCTTTTGTTACCAGCACAGGCCCCTTGAACATTACAGTTGCATGAACCGATTGAGTGACACTAGACAGCTAGAACCAACTACCAAGACCTTGGGAGTTAGGCCACTATATGTTGTCTTTCTTTTTCAGGAGAAATAGAGTAGAAATATTTTGTTTTAATGTTGTTCATGTCATTTTAACCATCAACACTCCCCTTCTCCCATTCTCTCCCACTCTTCCCCTCTCTCCCTCCCTCTCTATCTCCCACTCTCCCCTCTCTCCCTCCCACTCTATCTCCCACTCTCTCCCTCTCTCTTTCTCCCACTCTCCCCTTCTCACTCCCACTCTATCTTCCACTCTTCCCCTCTCTCCCTCCCACTCTCAGAAACTCCTATACTCTCAAAAATACACTAAGAAATCCTAATTTCACATAACGCGCTTGCGTGTTTTTTACTCCACTAAAACGGTAAAAAAATCTATATTCCCGTGATTTGAAGGCCCACAGTTTGCATATTCCCCTAGTTCTACATGTACTCCTACAAAAAATATATTTTTGATGATGTTGTGAAGTGCGCAAGCATATTTTTCACATTCCATCACCTTTTCCATGATCTTTTTACCACCTTTGCATGAAATAGAAGAGTTTCCACATTGAAAGACATAATATCAATTGAACTATGAATTCCATTGAAAACTGATATACAATTGAAGTGTGGAAGGGAACAAGCTTTTGAATAAGACAAATTGTTGTGGAGTTTGAAGAAAGAAGAAGTTAAGGCTACATAATTGGGTTGAACTCCTCCATTTGAAAGTCTGGATTTTAAGGTATGTGAAGTCTTTACAAATTTTATTTCATTCTATTATGGCTTGCTTTCATTTTTGTTTGTCATTATAACCTTAGGTTGTCAATGCACATTTTGAATTAACAAATTATATACACAATTATTTACACTTGCCAATTACCATTTTACACTTGCAAAGAGGGAGGGTTTATAGAAAATCCTATACCCGAGCCTTCCTAGACCATTCTAAAGCATCAAAAATCTTAAAAATACCTTGCACAAGGTCAAAAGTTCATTACATAGACCACTCTTTCAACATTTTTTCTCCTTGGTTCCTCAAATTCTCATGGAAAAGTGCTTGTGTGAGCTAAGAACCACATATCCTATTATCACTAGCTTCATTCCAAGGCATGTTCAACAATAAAAGACCCTACTTTTGTACACGATGATTGTAAGTATTATTTAAATGAAGCCTTCAATGACATATATTTTTCAATTATCTTGAATGGATACATTTTTTAGGAACTAATATTTGTCTCATTTACCATGGTATACATAAATTTTACCGCCATGCCGAAGAAAAATACAAAGAGGAAACTAACAAATGAAGAGAAAGAAACCTTGAAAGAAAAGGAGAGAGTTCGGGTGGCGGCATATCATGAAAAGAAGAAATTGGAAACGATTGATGAAAACAACCCAATTGTAGAGGAGCCTCAACCGTCAAAAAGAGAATGGGAATTCACACCACAACAAGCATGAATGTGAAAGCATTGATGTAAGATAGATTCAAATACCGTACTTGGAGACACACCCTCTATGACAAGTGAATATGAAGGGACACCATTCAGCACAAGTGAATATGGAGGGACACCATCTAGCACAAGTGAATATGGATGGACACCATCTACTACAAGTGAATATGGAGGGACACCATTTACCACAAGTGAATATTGTTGGACACCATCCAACACATATAAAGTTGAGAGTACATCATCACTCAAAATTGATGAAGAAGGTATGCCATCATTCCCATGTGAACCTCAAGGTATGTCTTCTTCTCCACCCTCGATCGAAGGTATACAATCTAGCCCACCTCAATTAAATATTGATGAAATTCCTAATGTTGAGATGTATGTACCTAGGAGAACACCACCAAGAATTTTGAGTAGAAAGACAAAGTATTTGATTAATATTGATGATGATATTTTTTAGCACATGGAAAGTAAGATTTCAACACGCACTTTTAGAAGATATGCTGATAAGATTTGGGAACGATTGTTTGAAAGGCTAAATGAGACTGCAAGATGTCAACTATTTGTTGAAATGATGCGGGGTGTAAAGTATAGGAACATCATGAAGACTCTTGGGTTGAGAACATCGAATGCATCGAGTGAAGACATTATTGTGAAGAATCTAATGGATGCTTATGAGAGTGTGGGTAAGACCTCACACTCAAAGGGTAGTAATGTCACCTGACATGTCATTACATCGACTTTTGTAAGTTGTCAAAAAAAGAGAGCTTGCCTAATTAAAAAGACTAGTGAAAAAATGGGAATTAGTAGAAAAACTTTATCAAGAGCCATTCAAAGGCACCAACGAATTGAGGGCAATGATACAAATGAATTATGGGCATTCTCGAGGATACTGTCATGAAAAGATAAAGAAGTTGTTGAAGCCTTGAGAACACTAATTGAAGATTATTGGAAGAATAACACAAGGCCATCTCCGAACCAAAGGGATGTGGTAAGAAGGAGAATCGGTAGTCGGAATAGTGGGCCACATCCAAAGCATTTTTGGATATGACTCAAACCCATTTTTTTCAGAAATTTGAAAATGATTATCCTCAAATTAGTATTTCTCAAAGATTTTTTGAATTGCTTAAACCTTTCTACGTCAAGATAAATCACACATGCACTACTTGTTGTTGTAGACTACATATTGAATTTTCTAACCATTACGATGTTTATTGTTCTATATGTTTAGATTTGCATACTAACAATGTTTTGCAAGATTGTGGCACAGAAGCCCCACCAAAATCTTCAAGAGAGTTCTTATCAAAAAAAATTTGTGAAATAGAGGATGGCTAGATATTCTATAGGACAACATTCTTGGATGGTTCATGTGAGCGTTGTGGTGGCTTCCAGCGTATGCCAGTATGTCAACATATGGAAAGCACAGATGAGGTGGGACAAAAACAAGTAGAGTTCGGGAAGTATAAAATAGTGGCATATGCTACAAAAGATGGGTCTCAAGCAAAAAGGTGTGATTTGGTTATTGAGAAGATTCCAATGTATAAATTTATGACCACATTTCATGATAGTATACTATCTGAGTATGCAATGCATACCCATAGAGCTTGATGGTTGGAAACGTAGCTCAAGCTATGCAAGGAAACCTTTCCAGTTGGAAGCATAGTATCAATGGTTGACTTTGTAGATAACTACACTCTACAACCACAATATAAGGTGTAGTCACAATATTACAACTCTACACAAGTTTCGATATTTGTGCACATACCATTCATTCATCCATTTGATAGTACAAATGAGCAAAGGAAGGTATTGAGGGAGTACCACTTTTACATTAGTGATGATCACACACATTCTCTAGAGTTCGTGCAAGGTTGCTTCCAGATGTTCTACAGTGGTTTGTCTCAGAGGGGCATAGAATATGATCAACATATAATATGGTCTGATAATTGTGCAACACAGTTCAAGAACTCGCACATGTTATAATGGTTGTGAAGGATGCATATCATTATAGGTGTTCAACATATGTGGAACTTTTATGAGGTTGGACATGGAAAGGGGGAGCATGATGGTGTAGGAGCATGCGTGAAAAGAGCATTAGCACGAGAAGAGTTAAAGTATAAAGACAGTGCAAAGTTGACAGATGCCAATCATCGAGTGGTGTAATGCTTTGATGGGTCTAGGTAATGAAGGTATGTCTTCAGTCCATAGATTTTTTTGGTTGATGGATGATACTAACATTGCACCATATGAAGACTATTGTACACTAATAGGATCGAGTGAGTATCACTCTTTCCTTAGCTCAAATACAAGTTCATGGAGTATTGATACATGAAAGATGGCATGCTTTAGTTCTTCATGTACAATGCAAGATTGGAATGATTGTGGAATGGTTATATATCTTCTTTCTTAGTTGTTGAAATTCCATATCGTTAGATCTTACTTTGTACTATATTTGTAATGTTGACAAATTTCAAGAGATTTTTTGCACATATAAATGCAGGGCATGTTTATGCAGTTATTGCAAATGAAGACAATGAAGAGGGAACAAACTATTACTTGTGTCATTGTGTTGAGACAAAAAATAAATTGGAGGCCCCAGTTATAGATGGAGAAAACATCGAATACCCTATAGGCTCAATTGTGGTTACTAGAACATGGCTTAGAAGGTACCCACATTCAAGTGTTAAACATTGGCTATTTCAGGACTTTGACATGCATCGTAAGATTCTTGATTACTCAAAATTTGTCGTGGAATCCAATTTTCATTTGACCAAAAATGGGGGTAGACCTTTCAACAAGATGTTATGGAAGGTCTGTGAGTCTAACCATGAGGCAATACTTGACACAATAAAGAGTAGAGAAGACCCGGATGGTTCGTTGGATTAATTTGTAAGTATATGCACATTGGTTCTTATTAATTTATACTTGTATGCACATTAATTTTTTTGATGCCAATGCTATCATCTTATTTTATAGTGATTGGTGTTCCCTTGCAAAAAATGCAGATATATGAGCCATCCAAGAGAATGTCAACCAGAAAAGCAATGCAACATCCTTATTTTGATGCCTGCATGCAATATCTATAAGTGCCTTCCATCTATTTTTATTTCATTTCCATTTTGGATGCTCTTTCTTTTTCTCTTTTACTTTGCATACTTGTAAGTAAACTACTAAGGGTTGATTGATCTTTCATTGCAGAAAATGCTGATTTAAGAGCCATCAAAGTTAATCTTAGCCAAAAAAGCAATGCAACATACTTATTTTGATGATTTTGAAAAATCTCAATTTTGATTTCAAGCCATTATAAGAGATAATGTGAAGCGTAGTGAGGGAATCTCAAGTTACTCATTTGAAGTTAACCTCATGATGAGCACCTATGATGTAGACATTTAAAGAGAATCTTGAATGTATGAGTGACATTGTAAAAGATCTGAGAGAACAAAGTGCCAGAGGCATTGTAATAAGATTTAATTACATAATGAGATATACTCAAATATTGTAAGGTTGAGTTTCATGTTTGGTGTAGTAGCACCAGGATCTGTAAATGCCTTGAGTAGGAAAAATTGCAAACTCTGAATTTTGAAATGTAAAGAATGTGGAAAAGGTCATATAAAGGTCATGTAAACAATTTGTACACATTTTTTTACAACTCATTTGACAAAGAAGACTATTCCAATACATCTGAATAGGTATATTTACACTAGGCATGGTCCTCTTTCGCATCGAAACACATAGAATCACTCGAAGCTATGTTCCACCAGATCGATCCCTTAAGGATCCAAAGTGCAAAATGACTGCAAACTTCAACATGATAGTACTCAGATACCATGATAGTTAGAAACTTCTCATCTAATCCTACAGAAAGGCATTGGGCCCCTCTAGAAAAACCTCTCTCGGTTTTGGCTATCTTGGAGTGGTTTTCTTGTGGCGGCGGATTTTCACTTGATGGAAAAAGTGTCAAATTCAAGCAGTGCAAAGTTGCAAAGTGGTGCAACTTTTTCTCTTTAACTCGTGTGATGAAGTGGACTATTCCAACACATTTGAATAGGTATGTTTATGCTTGGCATGGTATTTTTTCACACCAAAACATGTAGAATCACTCTGAGCTATGTTCCACCGGATCGATCCCTTAAGGGTCCAAAGTGCAAAATGGCTACAAATGTCAGCATGCTAGTACTCAGATGCCGTGACACTTAGAAACTTCTTGTCTAATCCTATAGAAAGGCGGTGGGACCCTCTAGAAAAACCTCTCTCGGTTCTGGCAATATTAGAGTGGTTTTCTCGTGGTGGTGGATTTTCACTTGATGGAAAAAGTGTCAAATTCAAGCAATGCAAAGTTGCAAAGTGGTGCAACTTTCGCTCTGCAACTCGTGTGACCAAACAGACTATTCCAACACATCCAAATAGGTATTTTTACCTTAGGAATGGTATTTTTTCACACTGAAACACGTAGAATCACTCTGAGCTATGTTCCATCAGATCGATCCCTTAAGGGTCCAAAGTGCAAAATAGCTGCAAACTTCAGCATGCTAGTACTCAGATACCGTGACACTTAGAAACTTCTTGTCCAATACTACAGAAAGGTGTTGGGACCCTCTAGAAAAACCTCTCTCAGTTCTAGCTATCTTGGAGTGGTTTCTCGTGGTGGCGGCTTTTCACTTGATAGAAAAAGTGTCAAATTCAAGTAGTGCAAAATTGCAAAGTGGTGCAACTTTTGCTCTGCAACTCGTGTGACCAAGCAAACCATTCCAACATGTTTGAATAGGTATTCTTACGCTATTAATGGTCCTTTTTTGCACCGAAACATGTAGAATCGCTCTGAGCTATGTTCCACTGGATCGATCCCTTAAGGGTCTAAAGTGCAAAATGGCTGCAAACTTCAGCATGCTAGTACTTAGATACCGTGACACTTAGAAGCTTCTCATCTGATCCTATAGAAAGGTGTTGGGCCCCTCTAGAAAAAAATCTCTTGGTTGTGGCTATCTTGGAGTGGTTTTCTCGTGGTGGCGGATTTTCACTTAATGGAAAAAGTGTCAAATTCAAGCAGTGCAAAGTTGCAAAGTGGTGCAACTTTCGCTCTTTAACTCGTGTGACAAAGTGGACTGTTCCAACACATTTGAATAGGTATGTTTATGCTAGGCATGGAATTTTTTCACACCGAAACATGTAGAATCACTCTGAGCTATGTTCCACTGGATCGATCCCTTAAGGGTCCAAAGTGCAAAATGGCTGCAAATGTCAGCATGCTAGTACTCAGATACCGTGACACTTAGAAACTTCTCATCTAATCCTACAGAAAGGTGGTGGGCCCCTCTAGAAAAACCTCTCTCGGTTCTGGCAATATTAGAGTGGTTTTCTTGTGGTGGTGGATTTTCACTTGATGGAAAAAGTGTCAAATTCAAGCAATGCAAAGTTGCAAAGTGGTGCAACTTTCGCTCTGCAACTCGTGTGACCAAGCAGACTGTTCCAACACATCCAAATAGGTATGTTTACCTTAGGAATGGTATTTTTCCACACCGAAACACGTAGAATCACTCTGAGCTATGTTCCATCAGATCGATCCCTTAAGGGTCCAAAGTGCAAAATAGCTGCAAACTTCAGCATGCTAGTACTCAGATACCATGACACTTAGAAACTTCTTGTCCAATCCTACAGAGAGGTGGTGGGCCCCTCTAGAAAAACCTCTCTCAGTTTTAGCTATCTTGGAGTGGTTTTCTCGTGGTGGCGGCTTTTCACTTGATAGAAAAAGTGTCAAATTCAAGTAGTGCAAAGTTACAAAGTGGTGCAACTTTTGCTCTGCAACTCGTGTGAGCAAGCAAACCATTCCAACATTTTTGAATAGGTATTCTTATGCTATTAATGGTCCTTTTTTACACCGAAACACGTAGAATCGCTCCGAGCTATGTTCCACTGGATCGATCCCTTAAGGGTCCGAAGTGCAAAATGGCTGCAAACTTTAGCATGCTAGTACTACGATACCATGACACTTAGAAACTTCTCATCTGATCCTATAGAAAGGTGTTGAGCCCCTCTAGAAAAAACTCTCTCAGTTGTGGCTATCTTGGAGTGGTTTTCTCATGGTGGCGGATTTTCACTTGATGGAAAAAGTGTCAAATTCAAGCAGTGCAAAGTTGCAAAGTGGTGCAACTTTCGCTCTGCAACTCGTGTGACCAAGCAGACTATTCCAACACATCTGAATAGGTATTTTTATGCTAGGAATGGTCCTTTTTTGCACAAAAACATGTGGAATCACTCTGAGCTATGTTCCACTGGATCGATCCCCTTAGGGTCCAAAATGCAAAATAGTTGCAAACTTTAGAGTGCTATTACTTGGATACCGTGACACTTAGAAACTTATCATCTAATCCTACAGAAAGGAATTAGACCTCTCTAGAAAAACCTCTCTCGATTTTGGCTATCTTGGAGTGGTTTTCTCGTGGTGGTGGATTTTCACTTGATGGAAAATGTGTCAAATTCAAACTTTGCAAAGTTGCAAAGTGGTGTAACTTTCGCTCTGCAACTTGTGTGACCAAGCAGACTATTCCAACACATCCAAAAAGGTATGTTTATCCTAGGCATGATCCTCTTTCACACTGAAACACCTGGAATCACTCTAAGCTATGTTCCACCGGATCGATCCCTTAAGGGTCCGAAGTGTAAAATGGCTGCAAACTTTAGCATGTTATTACTCAGATGTTATGATGCTTAGAAACTTCTCATCTAATCCTATAAGATTGCGTTGAGCTGGTCTACAAAAACCTCTCTAGGTTTTGGCTATCTCAAAGTGGTTTTCTAGTGGTGGTGGATTTCCACTTGATGGAAAAAGCATAAAATGCAAGCAGTGAAAAGTTGTAGAGTGGTGCAGCTTTCGTTGTGCAACTTGTGTGACAAAGCAGACTATTCCAACATGTCCAAATAAGAATTTTTACACTAGGAATGGTCCTCTTTTGCACTGAAACATGTGGAATCACTCCGAGCTATGTTCCACCAGATCGATCCCTTAGGTTGGAGGACTCTTAAGCTGCAAATTTGTAAGTTGCTTAAAGAATTGTTTTTGAAATGATATTGAATGGACCACTTAGCACTCATTGCATCTAAGTGATGCTCATAGAGGTGAGGCACTAGGCCTTCTTGGGAGGTCACCCATTCCAGTATACTCCAGCTGAAGCGCTTAACCACGATGTTTTTTTGACAAAAAGGCATAGTGGAAAAGGCAGAATCCAATGTACTTTTGATGAGTGTTTTTGATGAGTGAATTGAAAATAGGTTTGTTAGGGGCTTGCGGTTTGGGTATGTCTTGGACATTGTGGGCATTTTGAGCAGTGTTGCCTTCGCTATTTGTCCTAAAAGTTGGAAAATGGCATTAATGATGCTCTAAGCCCAACCTAAGGGTCCTAGAATGTGGGAAAAAGGTATATAAGGTCAGAAAAACCCTAATACCTGGGTTGGAGGATTGTTTTCATGAATTGAGACTTGGAGAGTACATTTTTGTGATTGGAAGAGAGCAAGTTTTCATTGAATTTTTGTTTTTGAGCCTTCATCCAGTCAGAATGGATTGAAAGGAATTATCTGATGCTTTGAGTCTTCAATTTGTGTCACTTACTTACCTTGTGTAGCATTAGATTAGTCATCTAGACCGAATGGTTATCTTTTTGCAAGTTTTTGGTTTCTTGGTCTCATTGCCAGTTTAGGCCAGTTTTGTGAATAATGAGTCCCACTTGACTTCCCGCGGCTTTCCTCTCATGGAAACTTGGAATAAAGTTGGGGACTATGTAAATAGTGTACATATAGGTTTTGGGGTCTTGTTTTGCAGGGAAGGTGATGAAATCATCAAGCACTAGGCGAGTGCAAGTGCATTCTGGCTAGTAGCTTTGAGAGGACAACAACAAGGAGAGTTGCTAAATGGATTGGTTTGTGCCAATCAAGAGTATGGGAGTGTAGGAACATGTGTCTCAGTCATGTGTGTGCTAGGAGGAGAGTTGAGGAGGTCGTTGAAGCCCTCAAAGAAGGAAAAAGAGCCAAACACCATAAGAACCCTTGAAAATAGGGGGTTTGAGGAAAATAATATGTACAAAAACTTGTAGGACCTAAGGCCTAGTAAATCTTGGAGCCTTGATGGTCAAAAGAAAAAATCTACAAAAAAAATTGGGGGTTGTTAAGACTATTTGTGAGAAAAGTCAAGAAAATGGGTTCTAGGAGGCCAAATTGGGGCAGAAGGCTACAAGGCCTAAAATTGAGTTTTTCAAGAAAGCGATGGGTAAAAGGTGAAAGAATCCAATAATATGGACCAATGAGGAGAAAAATCAACAAAGGGACAACTAGGATACCCTTCCCTAGCCCTGGAGTGGTTAGGACACTTTGGGTCAGTGTGGAGCCCAAGGAAGCTTAGTGGTGGATTGGGAGTGATGGAGAGTCTTACATGGTGAGAGGGGTTTAGAAGTGATCCCTGAGTAGGGTAGAGAGGAATGTGGACATGGAATCCACCTTCATTTCAATTTTCTACATAAAATCCACTCTTAAAATTTGTTTACACCAAGAGGGTAAAGAGCAGCAAGTTAAATTTCAACACAACTATCATTCAACCTCAAGCTATACACAAAAATGAAATGAAAGAGTTCCTCCAATTTTTCGTAATTTAAAAACAATTCAAATCAGAAAAATACTAGCATACAAGAAGCATGAGAGAATTCCAAAATTTACCACCCACAAAAGATTGAAAAATAATAGAGAAATATCTCAATTTGCTCCAAAATAAAAATCGTGGATTGCCAAAAGAAGAAGTCACAACCAGGCTCCTAATACAGACAATCACCAGGAAATGGTGCATTGATTCCAACAGTCCAATACCCACAAAATTCTTCTCAAAAAATCTTCCCAAACTCAGCTACCCCCAAATCATGGGGTTTTCTTCTCTCCCAAAACATAATGATCCCCAAAAAAAAACTTCATTTTATTTTTATATTTTCCAAACCAAAGCAATAATGGAAAATAAGGAATTGAATAAATTAGTTATAAAACTCCCCCAAGGAAAGAATTAATAAAGGTCACCAAAATATGCAAAATTAAAATTGCACAAGGCTGCCCCAAAAGATAAGTAAATCATTTAAATAAAATATTTAAATCCTCAAGAGAATAAAAATTCAAATCCCCATCAATTTAACCACCATAAAAAAAATTAAAGAAATACCAAGACCAAATACCTCAAGGAGACAAACAGGAAAAACCACCTTTGGTAGAGGGTGCTTTCAACGTTACTGTTAGGTAACCGGATGGAAGGTAACAAAACAAAAACATTGCTCTAATAGGGTGCAGTGGGCTAGGGTAGGGGAACATTTGGCCTATGACTACCTCCAATAACCACCATCGGGGAATGAGAGTACGCTCAAGCCTATGAATCTAGGCAAAATCGATACTCAATACTTGCATCACTCTAATTCAAACATTAAAGTACTTTTGCGTAAATCATAATCTAAAGCAACATCAATCATAAGGAAAAAAGATCAAGATATCATAAGCCTCTCGATTATGAGTGTTATGACATTGTCATTTTCCTGTCCATAAGTAAAGACAACAATATATAACAATATAAGCATGTAGTCCAACATAATAACTAACCATGTAAACATGAAATCCATCACAAACAATAATCATGTCAACCACATAATAGCATACAAACATATAAGCATGTGATCATATAATCCAACATAACAGTCACAGAGTTACACCTCTCGGGTGTCAATACAAAATAATTAAGGGATTGATCTGTATAGGATCTAGACTAGATTGCAGTATTTAAATGCTTAACTTTTACAATGATTATTCCAAGTTAATAATATCAAAATTAACTTATGGAAATAATTAAAATGACAAGTAATAACAAGGTGATTATAACAGAAAGGAAGGAAATGAGAGAAAGAAAGAGAGAGAAGAAGAGAAGTGCAAACAGTGTTTGATTACAGAGTTCGTCACAAACGTGACTACGTCTCCGGGTCCACTCCAATAGAGAGACCGATCCAATTAACTCCAAAATCAATTACAAAGCACCACAATCATTCTCCAAGCACTTCGGCAGCATAACAACGCTCTGACGTGCAAGAATGGAATCTCTACAAGACCTCTCTTTCGATTATCTCCACAGCTTCAAGACTTCGTCACCTGAAAGAAAACTTGATTCAACTCCCACCTCACACCCCTTTTTATACATGGAATTTGCCTAATTAGGCCTAACCATAAAAATTAATGCCTAACCCCCTCTAACAGCTCGTACAAGTCCTCTGATGGCTCCATTTAGCTTCTGGTTTAGTTTGTTAGAGGTGGTTTTACATATTTATGGCTTAATAAGCCATTTGTTATGGTTCGGCTGACAGTCATATAACAAAACCAACCGCGGCCACTATATAATTAACAACCATCTCGTGGCCTACCGGTGGTTAGTTATTTTGTTGCAATGGTGGTCGGCGGTTCCAACCCCGCTGGCCACGTTTTACCACTCACCACCGACAAATCTAAACAATAACAATAAACAATTCCATACACATTGTTGACCACTGCGTTTGGTGCAACGGCTAACGGCCCGACCGTTTGGGTGGAGATCGCGGGTTCAAACCCGTCCACACACATTTTTTTAAAAAAAAAACTTATCAACTCAAATCACCGGATGGAGGAGAGAAACCGTGAGGCCACGTGGCATGCCGAGGAGGTGCCATGTGGCGACGTTTGATTCGTTGACAGAGATGCCGATGTGGCCTGCTGACTGGGGTCGGACTGCTGACTGGACCGATGACTGTGCTACCACGTGGATGCTGACATAATCATACGGATGACACGTGTCAACCATGGATTGGTCCATTTTGATCTGCATAGATGCTGACATCATCGTGTACAGATGCTGACATCATCACTGTACCTTCAGTCCACCAAGTCAACCTGAAACTTTGACCAGCTGTATCTGGAGCCTCCGATGTTGGATTTCGATGAAATGAACACCGTTGGAAAGTTTGCGACGGGCTCTTCGCAATGATGCCAACTTTGACAACTTTTGATGACATCATTTTTTCCGCTTCCTGGACGCCCTCTGATTCCAATTTGACCCAAGGTTTGACTGGCCATAACTTGCACAAACGGACTCCTTTTCGCTCCATTCGAGTTGCATTGGAATCAGGACGTTGAGCTCTTTCTGATGGTGTTGATTCTAGAGAGAAATGAGACACTTCAATTTCACTGAAAATATGCACCGGATCAGGCCTCCCCACTGAAGACCTTTTGGACCTCAAAAAGTGACATTCATTCTGACATTAAGTGAGGGCTTGGCCTCCACACTTGTCCTGTATCTTCTGTACATTTGCATACCTGGCTCACAAGCACAATGAAGACTGCAGAAATATTGTTGAACATAAACATTATTCTATCACTTCCATAAGCTTCTACATCAACTGTCGTAGCCACTAACCAACAAACATTGACTAGCATCAAGCTGAATAACAATGCAGAAATGAAAGAGAATAAGTCAACAACATATCGATCCTTTACAACATGAACATTTTTACCCAAGGGACCATCAATGCTTTCAATCATCATTTTCTCATGTTGTACTGCAAGTGCATCCTGCAACATCTGACCCTGGTTAGCTACTCCAAGTTCAAGTTTAGAACCACCTGTACTGACAGACATAAGAGTTAACTCCTTACTTGCATTAATTACCCTCTTTAACTGCCCTGTGTTTGCAAAAGAACGATCAGTCTTAATCCTGTGAGAATGTACAATATACTGAATGCCATCTTTAAACAAGTGATAATGATTCTTTTCCCTGTAGAATATAGCTTTTCTGTCATATAAATAAGGGCTACCAAGCCCTATCCCACAGATATCCAGTGGAACCACATCAAACTGTACTTCATTCACAAACTTACTAGTGATTGTGAATCTCAAAGTGCATTGTCTTGTTACTTGCAACTTATCATTTTCACAAATCCAACCTACTGGATACGGTTTCTTATGCAATGTAGTTTTCAATCCCAAGTTCTTTACAACACTTTCTGAAATCAGATTAACTTGAGAACCACTATCTATGAGTGCATCAATTTTACTGTTCTTAGCAACAACCCTTAAATGAAATAGCTCATTCCTTTTCTTATCTTCAGAGGCATCATTAACTTTAGAAGTAGAAGCACAACTATCAAAGGAAACACTGAAAGTAGGAGCTTTACCTTTCATACCCATAGCTGTTATCTTAGTTTCATCATCTGAATCGGAACCAAGATCCATAGCAACATTTGTGGATTTCTCCTTACCCTTCTGTTTCTGATTCTGTCTTTGAGCCCACTTAGGCTTCAATTCGGGATGCAACTTCCAACAGTGATCTTCATCATGACCCTTCTTGTCACAATGAGAGCAAGAAAGCTTGTCATCCTTCTTAACTGTAGTTGCCTTCTTTCCTTTCCCTGTCTCTGCAACCTTAGAAGATTTCTTTACAGAATTATCATTATCAAACTTATCAATAAAAGATCCTTTACCCCTTGACTCTAAGTGTGTAGCTTGAACACAAACTTCATCCAAGTTGTTAGGATTCAAAACCAAAATAGAATGCCTAAGGTAGGAATGCAGACCTCTTATGTACTTCAACAAAGTGTCCTGGGTGTACAAAGGAACATTTAATGCAATAGCCCTTTTTCTAAATTCATGGGTGTACTCTTGGACAGATTGACCCTTCCCTTGCCTAAACATTTGCCAGTCCATCATTAACTATTGCATATGGCCTAAGGGATAGAATTGCTTTTTAAGAGCATTAATAAATTATGCCCAAGTTAAACTGACTCTACCATGTTGTGAAATTTCTGCCTTAGTCTTACTCTCCCACCAGGTTAAAGCTGTACCTCCTAACCGAAGAGTAGCTAATTGGATCCTATCAACATCATCTAATAGGTTCTGGACTCTACAGTAGACTTCTACTTGCTGAATCCAATCATCCAATTTTTCAGCATTAAGTTCACCACAATACTTTGGTAAATCAAATTTTACATCCAATTTAATTTTAGGCTTATACCCACTCTTGAAAGGATTAGAAGAAATAGAATGAGGAGAAGATGGAGAAGAAGGAGAAGAGGGAGGAGAAGAAGAAGAGGGTGGATCTGGTTGCTTGTCACCATCTCCATGATGTTTCCCTTTCTTGTCTTTGTGATCTTCTTGCTTTGACGAACCTCCTTCACGTTCCTTCTGTTCTTGTCTTTCTTGAAAAAGAATGTCCACCTTAGCCTTCATCTCAAGGAATGCTCTTTGAAATTCCTGCTCACTGATTTCTTCAAGAACCTCCATTCCAAAAACAGACATCTTCGGAAATTTTCTACGCTTCCCGATCTCAGGATCAAAGTCTTTAAGCTTGCCTTCACCCTTCTGAATCCTGGATCTCATTAGCATTCAAAAAAACAACTGCAATAATAGTCAACTGAGCTCTGATACCAACTTGATCTGTATAGGATCTAGACTAGACTGCAGTATTTAAATACTTAACTTTTACAATGATTATTCCAAGTTAATAATATCAAAATTAACTTATGGAAATAATTAAAATGACAAGTAATAACAAGGTGATTATAACAGAAAGGAAGGAAATGAGAGAAAGAAAGAGAGAGAAGACGAGAAGTGCAAACAGTGTTTGATTACAGAGTTCGTCACAAACGTGACTACGTCTCCGGGTCCACTCCAATAGAGAGACCGATCCAATTAACTCCAAAATCAATTACAAAGCACCACAATCATTCTCCAAGCACTTCGGCAGCATAACAACGCTCTGACGTGCAAGAATGGAATCTCTACAAGACCTCTCTTTCGATTATCTCCACAGCTTCAAGACTTCGTCACCTGAAAGAAAACTTGATTCAACTCCCACCTCACACCCCTTTTTATACATGGAATTTGCCTAATTAGGCCTAACCATAAAAATTAATGCCTAACCCCCTCTAACAGCTCGTACAAGTCCTCTGATGGCTCCATTTAGCTTCTGGTTTAGTTTGTTAGAGGTGGTTTTACATATTTATGGCTTAATAAGCCATTTGTTATGGTTCGGCTGACAGTCATATAACAAAACCAACCGCGGCCACTATATAATTAACAACCATCTCGTGGCCTACCGGTGGTTAGTTATTTTGTTGCAATGGTGGTCGGCGGTTCCAACCCCGCTGGCCACGTTTTACCACTCACCACCGACAAATCTAAACAATAACAATAAACAATTCCATACACATTGTTGACCACTGCGTTTGGTGCAACAGCTAACGGCCCGGCCGTTTGGGTGGAGATCGCGAGTTCAAACCCGTCCACACACATTTTTTTTAAAAACAAACTTATCAACTCAAATCACCAGATGGAGGAGAGAAACCGTGAGGCCACGTGACATGACGAGGAGGTGCCATGTGGCGACGTTTGATTCACTAACAGAGATGCCGATGTGGCCTGCTGACTGGGGTCGGACTGCTGACTGGACCGATGACTGTGCTGCCACGTGGATGCTGACATCATCATACAGATGACACGTGTCAACCATGGATTGGTCCATTTTGATCTACATAGATGCTGACGTCATCGTGTACGGATGCTGACATCATCACTGTACCTTCAGTCCACCAAGTCAACCTGAAACTTTGACCAGCTGTATCTGGAGCCTCCGATGTCGGATTTCGATGAAATGAACACCGTTGGAAGGCTTGTGACGGGCTCTTCGCAATGATTCCAACTTTGAAAACTTTTGATGACATCATTTTTTCCGCTTCCTGGATGCCCTCTGATTCCAGTTTGACCCAAGGTTTGACTGGCCATAACTTGCACAAACGGACTCCTTTTTGCTCCATTCGAGTTGCGTTGGAATCAAGACATCGAGCTCTTTCTGATGGTGTTGATTCTAGAGAGAAATGAGACACTTCAATTTCACTAAAAATATGCACCGGATCAGGGATGAATAGTGAAAATACAAAATATATAATTATCTAAATCCATCAAGGAAGGAAAACAACAAGATACTAATATGGGGGTTGTTACATCCTACCCCCCTAGAACTAGGATTACTCTTGGAAGCCTACAAAAATATATCGATAAAGATCTCTTATCCTCGTTGCATCTTCTCAAGATGCTAAGGACTCATCATCGGGATCCCAGTGGACCCTTACCTAGTCTATGTCCTGTCCCTTGAGTGTCAACCTCCAATGCTGAAGGATGTGTATGGGCTCCAAGGAAAGTTTTTTTTCCACCTCGACCTGCAAAGAAGTCCAATCGAGAACATGGTTCACATCGAGAATATACTGTCTAAGAAATGAAACATGGAAAACATCATGAATACGTGATAGACTCGGTGGCAATGCAAGATGATAGGCGACTGGACCTGTTAGGTCTCAGAAATGTTGGTTTGAATGAACCACGAGAGGTTGCCAATCTCTCACAATGTTATTGGCCAACTGACAAGGCCAACCAATATAGTTGAATCTTCTACTCTTAAGGCTCTGCTAAACCTAGGTGGGTGCACCTATATGACTGACATAAATTTTGAAATACGCTTCCTAATTGACCAAACTATCCACAAATGTCAATTTGATAGTGGAAAGATATGATCCTAATTTGGTATAAAGTGTATATGCAATATCAAATCGAGAATTTATATGTTTAATTAAGAGATTTAAATAAAATGGATGGAACTTAAAAGGATAAATAAGAGTAGTGCTTTGTTGGATAAAATGGAGTCAAGTGAAAGCTTTAGATAAATGGATTCTATCTGGCAGAGATTATAATTATTTGGCATATGATATTAGTCTATAACTTGTATAAACATGCAAGAATGTAATTACCAATCTCTTCTTAGTGATCCAAATGATACTTCCAGATTACTGTGAATGACTTGAAGGATTGAATCTTTACTTGAAAGAACCAACCAATCACACCACACAAATATAGCAAATGTGTATTGATAAACTGTGAATATACTTGATATTTCAATTTAAATAACAAAGAAATATCAACCTTGGAGATAACTTGATAATATTTTCAATTAACTTAACAAATAATTGATACCAGAAGGGTGCCACAATATCAAATTTCTTTCATTGATCCTTCAAAATTTATACATGCATCATAGTTTTTTTAAACATTCTGAAAGTACTATATTTCCTACTAATTGTCTTCTATCTATCCCCTCTTCTAATATCCTCTTGGTTATAAAAAATGGATATTTATACACATCAACCGTTTGAAAAGATGCATCACTTCAAAAATGTCTTAAAATGAAAAACTAACAAAATTAATATAGCCTAAGCTCTATTAAGCCATAAACGTACCCTTGACATATGATCTGTGTAGTTTCAGCACTCATGAGTATCTGCATCTCCTAGTGCATTTTGAACTAAAATCTCCCTCACAACCATCAATTCATTCTGCTCACATGCATCATCTAACGTTATATCCTTCGTAGTGGCTATCTTTAAAATCTCTTGGAGTTTTAATTCACTCTTGCTCTTCCATATGGCTATTTCTTTCAACTTACTTCCATTGTGAAAGAACATTGTAAATCTATTCTCAGCAGCCTCTATCAATTCTTGCGCATCCTCTTGTAACTCTTCAAAGAAAGCTTTATGCTTGTGCATAATAGGATTAGCATCCTCAATTGTTGCATTGTTAGGAGCATCCCGTTGTTTTATCTCCTCAAGTTTCTCTTGGATTCTACCATCCACTCTTTCATGTTCTTTTATCGCATCAAAGTAATGTGAGTGCTTTCCCCAAATTTTATTTAACAAAGTGGTTAAAATAGCCTGTCTCTTTTTTATTACTGTCGTAAGTGTATCCATTTTCCCTTGAGAATCGACACTTGATCCTTCGTAATGGTCCTTCACCAGTGCACTTTCACCTTGAGTAAGCAGTTTAGTTGGCCTTGATGTGACACCTACTAGGTCTTTTAGACACTCCTTTTCCCTCAACATTCTCTCATTATTTGTTTTGTAAATTTCCTTTTCCCTGATCAATGCCTATATTTGGGATTTATTCAATTTTTCCACATTGATCCCTATTTCTGCAGTTGCTACTTGATCAGCTTTCTCAACTTTCAAGGTCATGAAATGTCCAAATGCTTTCTCAGTGTCAATAACGACTTACCTTTTATGGGGTGGGTATAAAACCAAAATCATCAATGCTTCTTCATCAAGATTATATCTTGATCCTATATATACTTTTGTTACCTTTTCTATGCTGAGCTTATGTGTATTGTTGTTGTCCTTTAAGAAACTATCAAGAAATAATGCAAAATTGAGGTCCAATCATGGGAAAACCATGACACCAGCCTTTTTCCAACATTTCTTTCCCCTTCTCTGTGGTCATATTTTCCACTTCTTTCTCATCATCATTTTTCAAAACTTTTAACAACTGCTCCTCATTTCTTGGTGTGAAATTGTCAACTAATTCCCTTATTTCTTTTCCCTTTTGTTTATATAAAAATGATTTAAATTTTGAGGACTTTATGAAATCATCATCTGCTACAAAATATTTATATTCCTCATGTCTTGTATTAGCATCTGTACTTTCCTTGATGCTTAATTCTCTAGTAGGATAGGTGTATTCCTGAGTTTTTGTCTTTGATACCTTACCAAGAGGATTTTGTGACCTAGCAGCCTCTGATGCCTCTTCACTGGAGGAAAACATCTCTGCATCCAAAAATTCTTGATTATGTTTCTCAATTATCATTTCTGCCTCCTCTATTTCCAAATTTCTTATCATATCATCAAATAGGTAGGGCACATGGTGATACCTCCAAAGTTTATCCTCTATTTGACAGAATGAATATATCCTTCTGGATCAAAATTCTTCCTTAATAGTCCTCTTCTCATGCTATATTGTAGTAGTTTGTCAAGAATCAGATTGTATCCTTCTTTTGCCAACACAGTAAAATCACCAAAACATAGTGTACTGGGCATAAAATCTTGCTTTCCAAAAGAGCTTAAATTCATGACACTGGAGAAATCCATTTGCCTAACAATCTCTAAATATGCAATCCTATCTGGGTCTATTTTAGGCAAAATAAATTGGGCATCTTCAAAGCCATACACCTTAATCATGATGGCCTTTTCTAAACAATACCAATCCCCCCAATTGTGGTCGATTGGTCCATTGAAATCCTTAGGTCTAAGAAACCTCTTTATCTCATCAGACATATAATAGTCACAAGGATGATTATAAAATTTGTACAAAGGCTTTACAAAGTATTTATCAAAATGCACAAAACTAGAATTAGCAAACCTGTTGTCCCAAATAGCAGTCCACATCTGAATAGGCAATGGCTTGCCTTCTTTATCAATTTGTGAAATTTTCATCTCCTGGGGCCACAATCCTAATTCCTATCCAAAATATAACACCAAGTGCATCAACAATGAATAATTCCTGAGGTGTAGGATAGAGGCTCCATTTTTTATTGCCATCAACCCCATATCAAGTTCTCTAAACACATATGAAGCATAATCCCAAGGCTTGGAGTTATGATGTTGAATATCCACTGTAATCACCATGGGCACAATTTCCATATACTCTAGAACCTCCATTCCCAATACCTCTCCTATCGAAAAATAGGTGTACTTTACATAAGGTTCAAAAAGATCCACATGAAAAGGTGGTCCCTCATTTTCCTCCATTGGAATCAGTTTGCCACTATGCCCAATTCTATGTAGGGGTAATCTCCAACCCTTATAAATGGTATCCATCCTTTTGAATTCATTTTCAAGCTCCTCACTTACAATCTTTTCACTGCACATTCCTTCTAATTTGAAAACCTCACTTATTGCATTTTCTGATAGATGTATCACTGGGCTCCCAGACAGATCACATATGGATCTATGTTTTAGATTATAATGGCTAGCTATCATCTTCAACAATTCGACATTAACAAAGACATTAGGGCATAACATTTTACCTAAATTGAGCCTCCAAGGGTTACATACAGGCTCAAAATGATTCCTTTGGTAGTAATGAAAACTAAATAGTTCATAGCCTTTGATTGGGGTCCAAATGTCTCCAGTGAACTTCCATTTATCATCCAATTTATCCACCTCAACCCTAAGTTGTGCAGATTGTTTGTCTTTAGGTCTAGAACCGGGTAGCTAGTATATGAGATCCTGGTTCAATTTTTGCTCAGTGCCCTCCAACTGACTTTCTATTTTCTGCTTCTTTCCTTTTGAGTGACTAATCTCCCCATGTTTTCTAACTTTTTATTTCTCTCGACCAGTGCTTTCCATTACATGAAAATCACAATATTCAAGGGATGAAAGACTTACTGTATTTCACCTGAAATTCCAGTTTGAACGAATGCCCCAATTCTCCGCTCATTCTTCTCCTCTTTCTTGCTGTCAATTCTGTGAGAAAAATACTTTTAATTCAATTCACCTAAATCTGAAAAATATTTTATGTTCTCATGGCGCCATTAATGTCTTGGTTGTGACATGCATGAAGCAAGTTCTTTGAAATTCTCATTGTCACATAATGTAGCATATCGGCAAGACATTTTAAATCTTTGGTCGATCCTTCCATTCAGATTTTCACCGACGTTCACATACCCACCGAGACATCTTGTAGTTCTAGTCACACCTCAAGTCTCCCCAATAGTTATTCTTTATGTCACTACAACTCTTACCGGTTAAGCTTATTGCCATGACTGAAGGGATCGGGCATATACTCTTTTGTATTATCCTGAAGCTATGTGTCTCACCGAGATGTTCTTTTTATTAATTCAATTCCCTGAGACAAAATAATTGTCCTGCCAATGGAATAGTAGTCATTGTGACTTTCATAGATCTCCCCACTGAAGTTTATCTTATCGATACCTCCTTTCTTTGGTGAGACCATGCATATCATCCCTCCAACTATTTTATCTCCTTATATGTTATCATGTCAATCCAGTCAGTATAACACGGGAGGCCGGTAAGACTCTTGGATCTCCTCTTGCAATCATTGTCTAATCGAACGAATTTTCATTTGCTTTATCGGTGAGACCGTTGAATGCTTTGGGTAGTCTTTTGAAATCTCACCCCGATGACTTCTAGTTTGGCTGATACACTTTATTATACTCCCATCAGTAAAAAGCGATTTATCTCGATATGTCCTCACACCATCACACCGATACCTTTTGTCTTGCCGATATAAAATATGAACTTGTATTCTCTTGGCATATATCCTCATCAGTATGACATTGGTGATTTATTTCCGATCACTGAAAGAAATCAGTATCGATGAGACCTGCACCATCTTATGCCGATATGTTTCATATGTTAAATTTTCATGGATAAATAAATTTTATTGGGCTATAATATAAAATTTAACCTAGACCTTGGTGAGTATGCTGTGTTAAGGAAAAATTTATGCTTGTAATATGGACTTCTTGGGAAATTAATAAGAATGAAGGGTTAATGAGGCTATCAAAATTTTGTAGTACCAACAGTGGCTCCATCTAGGGATGAATGATTGTGAGATCATTGCAAGGATCCAGATCTCTGGGTGAGCAGACCAACCATTATGGATGAAGGAAAGTGGAGATGAACATGATCCTAAACTACTATACATGGAGAAAAAATCAAATAAGGGATCCCTCGATTGGTCATGTACTAGAAATTTCCTATACCCTTTATCTCCTCTACTACTGTGCATGGAAAGTTTATGAGACATTTTCTAAAAAGTTATCCATGCACTGGCAACCCCTGATCCTTTGTAATTTTCAAGAGAAAAATTTCATCAGAAATTGCCCATGTACAGGCAACTCATGTTCTTCACCACTCATATTTTTCAAGTAATATGAATCCTCTCCTTGTTTTCCAATAACAAAAAAAGGTCCTAACCACAAAGCCTCAAATTTTCCATGTTTTCCTTTCTCCTGGCACCTAGCATTCCACATCAATACCATGTCATCTTCTTCAAATTTTCTATTTTTTTCCTTTCTATCAAATAAATACTTCATTTGTGTTTGCAACTTCATGTTCTGGTTTTGAGTTAGTCTTCACATTTCATCAAGTTCAACTAATTGTTCCATTGTCTCTTCCATCAGTTCAGGAACCTCCATGTCTTCTTGAAGAATAAATTTATAAACTGGTAACAAATTTTGTAAAGGCATTATGTCTTGTGTTCCATATACTAGTTCATATGGGGATTTTCCAATTGCATTTTTGACAATGATCCTATCAACCCATACAACCAATTTTAATTTTGAATCCCATATCTTTTTGTTTCCACCTAGCATTCTTCTTATGATTTTTAGAAGACTTTTGTTACTAGACTTTGCCTAGCCGTTAGCCTGCGGATGGTAAGGGGCAGAATAAGAGATAGCAATACAATGCATATTGGAAAAGGTTTTAAATTCACCTAATCTTAAATAAATCCCATTTTATGCGATTAATCTCAAAGGTGTACCAAACTTGGTGATGATATTATCCATCAAGAAATTTATCACAACCTTACTTGTCACCTGCTTGGTTGGGATTGCTTCTACCCATTTGGTGAAGTAATCAATGGCTACCAGTATCCATTTGTGTTCTCCACTTTATCTCTCTTGTATCTCCCCAATAAAATCAATCCCCCATTGATGAAAAGGGGCTTCAACCTGCATAGGTCTAAGTGGTAAAGCTCCCTGATATTTCATCTTGCCTAAAAAATTTCTGACATGCTTCACATTTTATTACATATGAAAAAGAATTATTAAAAACTTTTGGCCAGTAATAGCCTACCCTGAGGATTTTGTGTAGTTATCTTTGTAGAATAATGGCCTCCACAGACCCCTTCATGCATTTATTTCAAAAAATTATTAGCCTACGACTCATCTAAACATAACAACAACATTCCATCTTTGTTCTTCCAAAACAAATCACCTTCTATGAATACATATTTAGAGGCCTATAGTTTCAAGGTTATTTTATGGTTATCATTAAATCCTTTAGGGAACTTCATGTTTATGAGGTAATACATGATGTTTGTATACCAAGGTGTATGCTCAATACTTGCATTTGCGTTTCTTCCATCTTCCACATTACAAATTTGATTTGCCTCAATATTTTCTTTTGCCATTAATTTTACTAATCCTTGGCCTCTTATCAATTTAGTAATTTGTATTTCCATATCAAATTCTTGAATTTTATTAATCCACTTGCACCTCTTCCCTTTTACTTCTGACTGTGTTAAAATTTATTTGATAGTTGTGTGAGAGACATAAGCAATCAGTTTGGCTCCAACAAGATACAATCTAAAGGATTTTGTGGCTTTTACCAGTGCAAAGGCTTTCTTTTCCTTTATGTCATATTTCAACTCCGATCCTTGTAAATATTTACTAAAAAAGGACATAGCTTGCTCATGACCATCCTCATTTTTTTGTAACATAATAGAAGCTATAGTGTGCAAGGAAGCGAACGAAATTATTTGAAAAGATTTTGTGAAATTAGGAGATTTGAGGACAAGGGATTCCTTGATGAATCTTTTCATGGATATAAAGGCCTCTAATGCTTCTGGAGTCCATTCAAGTTTTTGTCCTTTTCTTAGCATTTTTTATATGGGCTTAACAATTTCAACAAATTTGGACACAAACCTCCTAAAAAAGTTAATTTGTCCAAAGAAACATTGGATTGCTTTGATAGTTTTATGAATAGGAACCCTATCTATGGTCTCAAATCTCTCAGGATCTATTCTAACTCCTTCCTTTGATACAATATGTCCTAAGATTTTTCCCTCTGTAATAGAAAAATGACATTTTTTAGGGTTCAAACTAATGCCATATTATAAGGCTTTTATGAATATTTTTTCTAGATGTTCCATGTGATCTTCACCCCTTTTTGAGTAGGCAATAAGGTCATCTTGATATACTACCATTATAGTATTAATCAAGTCTGCAAATGCTAAGTCCATAGCTCTTTGAAAAGTCACTCCTGCATTTGTGAGACCAAAGGGCATTCTCACATAAACATATGTTCCCCATGGAGTTGTGAAAGTTGTCTTATATTGTTCAAATTCCCTAACTTTAACCTGATTATAACCAGAGAAATCATCCATCATAGATAACAACTCACACACTGTCACTTTGTGAAGTATAGCCTCCATATTAGGTAGAGGGTAATTATCTTTGAGGGATGCCGCATTTAAATTTTTGAAGTCCACGCACAATCTGATATCTCCATTCTTCTTTCTCACATGAACTAAGTTTGACACCCATGTTGAATGTATGACCGGTTTAATGATTCCCCCATCTCTAAGTTTTGCCAATTCCTCCTGCATCTTTGGTTCCAATGTAGGGTTAATAGGTCTTTGTTTCTGTCTAAATGGCTTTGCATCTGGTTTCAATGGTATTTCATGTTGAAATAAGTCTTCCCTATATTCCTTAAGATCTTCATAAGACCATGCAAATACATTTTTATATTTCCTTAGTAATGAGATCAACATTCTTCAAACTGTTAGGCTTATGTTCTTTCCAATATATACTTTTCTGGGAGCCAGTTCAGTCTCTAAATTTATCTCTTAAATATCTTCCTTCTTCACTGGTGTTTGTTTCATAAGAGATCGATCATTTCCATCATATAATCTCTCTAATGATACTAGTCCTTTGGGGAGTTTATTAGTTATAAGTTGTAAGACCTTCTTCCCAAATATTGTCTGCTCTCCATTTATTTCTTCTACAAAGGCATTAAAGTCAATTTATTGGGCCTCATTTTGGTCTATACAGTGAAGGAACTTCAGGAGGTCAGTGTCCTCATTAAAAACCTTCCAACTATATATATTGTTAGGCACAACGGGTATTTTATTGAACTCAATTTGAGACACTCTTGCCAAGGTGATGTCATCCTTTTTTAGTGCTACATTGGCTAGGAAGTTTGCCATCATATTTTTCGACCGATCCACCCAATCTATGGAGAAAGCATAAAATAGATCGATTTTATCCCATATGGGATTCCTGTATTGCGTCAACCTCTTGTTCTTTGCAACATATTTAGATCTGACTTGTGACAAAACTACGTCTGAATCTCCAAAAACAGTTAACAATTTAATTTTCTGTTTGACTTGTTCAAACCAGTTAAAAAGGCTTCATATTCTGCCACATCGTTTTTACATTCAAATGCAAAAAAAAAGAATACTTAAATGTAGTACCTTAGGAGATATGAAAAATACCACGGCTCCATTACCTTCTTGGCTACATGCCCCATCAGAGTACATTTTCCATACCCCTTGCTGATTTTAAAAAATGTGCTTATCAATTGGGTCTTTTTTTACTAACTCAAATTGTGATAACTCCACTCTAAAACTCCCCAAATCTACATCATAGAAGCAATTAAGTTGTTCCTAAGTAACACATTCAACAATTTGATTCATTCTTCGCTCCCTATATAACTTGACCTCTTCACCATTTACTAGTATAGTGGCATATGATAAATCAAATTGTACATTACCCCCTACTACTATTGTCCATTGTCTTGAAAAGAGCATTCCAAATTGAGGAGGTTTGTCAATTACTGTTATATCAATATTCTAGGTAACTTGGGGATAAGTTGCTAATCTTACTTCCACATTTTTTATTATTCCTACAATTGGAACATGCCTGCTATCCATGGCATAACATTTACCTCCTACATCTACCAACATACCAAGTTGTTTCATTACTCCTACTGGCATAATATTTATGGAACAACATGAATCTATCATGCAATTTCTTACTAACTTACCACTTATGAGCAAGGTGGTAAAAAATGGGTCAATCTGTGGTGTGTTCATCAAGCAGGCTTCTAGGATTTTAATTTCCTTCTTCTTGTTGGTGGTTACGGGGATCTCCTTATTTTTAGGGTTTATATTTTGATTTACTATAGACATTAATTGAATGGCACCTTCCCTATATTCCTGAATTTTCATCATTTCGATTAATGGGATAGATATTTTTAGTTGAGATAAGGTTTGTATGAAATCAAAAGATGTACCTTCAGTTTTGATCACCTTCTTTGATTCTATCAATTCTCCTTTGCCTTCCCCTTTGCATGTTTGAATTGGCTTTTTCTTCTCAATGGGGATTTCTTGTAACGCCCCACCATGCAACCAAGTGGAACCCAAAGGTCCACCCCCCGTGCTAGGAGATAGTAACTAGAATCTCAACCATGGACATCTACCACTAGACATAGACTAACCTAACCATACTGAAATAAATACAGTAACAACATTAAATCACAGGGTTACAATGCTTCCAGATATACATAATCAATTGCATCACTGATGCGAACATATTGTCGACCTAGGAGAAGTGTCATCACATCATTACATAGGTTATCCTAGTGAGTCTTCTTAGGTCCCGGCCCCCGTCTTGGGTTATCCTAGTAACCTCTAATGACTTCCAGCCCCTCATGTAAACCAGTGTGGAATCAGTTATCTTTTGTGGTGACAAGATAATGATCTTGCCATTCTAGGCCTTCTCGTCTTGACCCAAGTCTTTACAAGCCCTTGTGGTAAGGAGTGAGACATAATTATCTTATTAAATGTTTGATGCTACATGATACTCTAATCATTTAATTTAGTTATCACTGGATTAACTAACTTACAACGAGTTATCCTGGCACCACTTTGTGTGTTGGCCCCCGTTATAAGCCACTCCTCTAAGATGACACATGGAACAACTCCACAACCCAAGGGTACACAAGTGTTACACAAGGATATCACATCCCTAACCAAGACATATAGTCAACAAACACTCCTGTTCGTGATAACCGGGGAACATAATGGTTACACACTACCCAAGGCCATCTATGGTTGAGTGCACAAAAAAGACAACCCATAGACTAAAATCCGAACTAGAAGACTTGTTAAACATGAAGACCCACACTTCCCAATGATACACACATAGATCAATGCAAAGACAGGAATCAAATTCTACTTTGGGTTCACTAAACCCATGTCCTAACTAATCATTCATTAAACAGTGTGTTCAACAGACGGATTTAATTACGTAATCTTAAAATGAACATTTCATTCCCTACAATATTTAAATGCATAAGACATTACCTGTGTCCCAATATTTTAATTAAAACAAGATTCTATTACGTAAATTATTTATTGCATAATCAATAAATTCCACTCTCAAAAAAATAAACAATTAATCCCATTAAAAGAAAACGATATTTCCCCCTTAAATTAATTGAAATAATATAATCATATTCTCATTTTAAAATATTAATATTTCAATAATAATATTACCATTATATTTTACAATTTCCATAGTTCCTCAATTTAATAATCATATTATTAAAATATTCATGTATTTAATCATATGAACATAAATCATATTAAAATAATAAATTTTAACCTAAAAACATTATAATAATTATAATATTATAAAATTACAAAAATTATAATATTTTTTAAATTAAAAATATTATTATTTTAATAAATATATTTTAAAATTTTAAAATGCAAAAGGGCAGCCTCAGTTCACGCGCCAACCCTAAGGTTGGGTCGTGTGAACCTCGGAACTCGTGCCCAATAGTTCGAAATGACAAAGGGAGGTCGGTCGGCCGCAAAATACACCTAGGTGGCGGCGAAATGGGGGTTTGGTGGCCATAGAGGTGGAGCCACCACTACACAGGAGGAGGGGAGGTAGAAGCCACCATGGACACCCCGCGGGTGGCACTGGCAACATGGCCACCACCATGGCGGCCGCTGCCTGTGAGCCAGCTGCACGTCGTGGAGCGCAGAATGCTCACCCTTCGAGGGCGAGATATTGATCAGGTTAGGATTCAGTGGGATCCTAGGGATGACACGTCATCCACGTGGGAAGATGCAGTTAGCATGAGGGAACTTTATCCCTATTTGTTCGTAGGCTTCCAAGAGTAAGCCTGACCCTAGGGGGGGAGGATGTAATACCCCTCCGTTTTCATCTATTGTGCGAACTATGTTGTTCCTCTCTATGCTTTAGTTTTGCTTTATACTTGGACTATGTACTTGATTTTAGTGGATCACTATTTTTATCATGACGTATTTTGATGTGGTGATATTACATTTGGATATGATTATTATGTCGTGTTTGGAATTAACACATGTGGATATTTAACTTATGATGTTTCATGGTTTCGATTATGCTACTATGTTAGATGTGTTAGTTAGAACTATTGTATTGGTGAAGAGAACGGTATCACATCACTCACTTGCGAGTGCCCTGTGATCTCGTGATTTCCTCTTCACAGTGTGCCTTATTTATAACATATTATTGCATGTGGATATATTCTGTGTTTGCAAGTTGACAGGTACAGGACATTGACTCCACCAGGTTTCTCAGGCTCGAGCGTGTCCATTGCCCAATGGCAATCGATTGGGAGAGAGTAGCTAGGATTTTCGCATCGAGTCGTCACCCTAGTTGTAGTGTGTTGTCAGTCTTGTATAATCCTGTTGTTCTATTTTGCTCCTTTGCCTATTTTCGGTCTATTTGGGGAGTTAGAATAATATTGGATTTGTGATTCAATTATTGAATAATTTAATTTAATTAATTGTTATTTAATCTTTTGGCAGGGTTACGTGGCGGGGCGTTACATTTCTTTACTTTCCTCCTTAGGAGATCCCTTCTGTTCTTTTTTATCTAGTTGTTTATCATTTGTCCCTTTTGATGTCTCATTTGGTACCTTTTTGTTTTTTATAAATATTCCTCTTGGGATGCCCTCATCTTTACTCACTGTTTTGTTCCTCAATTGATATTTGTTTCTAGCTTCCTCCACTGCTGCAGTAGTCAACCTCTCAATCTCTTCTTCACTTGGTCTCCTCATACTGTACCTATTAGTTTGGCATGATGCAATAGGAGGATTTTGCTCGTTATCACTTTCTTCATGATCAGAGAAAACCTATTGTTCTGCCATATGAATATTGTATTTTTTATGGTCAACATCATAATCATATCCCTCCTCCTCTAAAGATGAATATTCCTATTTCAAAGAAACAAGGGTGTGGGAAGTTAAATAGACATTTTGGTCTTCACCACCATCATTTTCCAATGTATCTTCTTCAAGTATTGATTGGGCTCTAACACAATGCTCTGGGGAATGTGGTGTGTGACATAATAGGCACTAGGGACTCTTATCTACCATATATTCTCCTTTCCTTTTAAAAGGATCTGGTGTTTCTTTATTTCCTTGTCTATCTTTCACCAACTTTCCATCTTTCTGGTTTGTATTAGAGGGCATGTCATGTAACCTTGGTATTTCATTCCTATATGTATTCTCTTATCTATTTGAAGGAGCATATGGGGGAACCCTAGGGTTTTCCCTTTCAGAAAGCATCCCTATAGCTTTCCTATTATTTTAAATAGTTAATGCTATCTTTTGAGCTTCAGCCAGATTCCTAGGATCTCTATTTCTCAATTCATATCCTATCTTGGAGTCAAAGGCTTTCAAATAGATACTAAATGCAAAAGGATTGGCCAACTTGGATCCCTGAGGTATTTTATTATGTAATTTAACAAACCTTTGGTTAAAATCATAGGCTAACTCATTTTGATGTTTTTGAATAGTTACTAACTCGTACAAAGAAAAATTTGATCCACATTGATTACCATACTGCTGAAGAAATTATTCATAAAATATATAAATAGAATAAATGGATGTTGTTGGTAGACTGTTAAACCAGTTCCTGGAATCTTCAATCAATGACATTATTAATAATCTCATATGTACATCCTCATATTTCATATCTAGGTCTTTAATAATTGCTTTAAATTTTCTCATATTCTCCTTGGCTATGACTACGTTCCTCCAGTTTTTGTCTAGAGGGTAAGGGTATATTTGAAATCCAACAAGATCAAATTGTCTAATCATGGTTGTGTATTGTGGAGGGGGATTTTGGTAATGTTGATGCTGGTATAGTGGGTTAGTATTTGACACATATTGCTAGCATTGTGGGCATACATACTGTTGATGAGGAGGTGGCTGAATATTTCGGTGTTGTGGTGGATCGTTTGTGTTTTATATTCATTCCTTGGTTGATTTTGGTGGGCTTGTGGATAATTTGATGGCCTCGTGTTTTTATTCTTATGAGGGGGTGTATATTTGGGTGAATCAACCATTGATGTTCTAACCTGAGCCTTCTGTAATTTCAATTTCTCAAATTCTTTCATGGCCTAAAGCCCTTGCTCATTTTCTACCCTTGACCTTTCTGTTTCTTGCCTCATACATTCCCACTATGCATTTGTCTCATTTTGGGTCATAAGTTCATGATTTTCTTTAGATGATGCTTCATATTCAAGTCCCTCCTCAAAAAGTGCTGCTCTCTAATCAGATTCAAATTCTTTCCTCTTTTTAGCTTCAAATTCACCCATGAACTCTTCATCTCTATCATGCCTTACTCGATGGAAGGGATTTCTATTTTCTTTAGGAGTGTGAATCTCTTTAGATGGGATTATTTCATTTGTTAATGCCTCGTATGAGTTGTGTGTTTCCATCGGTGGTTTTGATACTCTATTTTTTGTGGCTGGGTCTAGGTCATTGAATACCTTCTTGCCGTAATCATTTTTATAGGTTCTCTTACCTTTGTCATTGGGACCATCCCCCTCCTTGTACAAAGATCTCCTTCCTTGCATATTGTGAGAAGTTGTGATGGTCTGAACTCTAGGTCGTTTCCTTTCTAATATGTATCTTATTGTATCAATCTCAATGCTTTTGTTCATTCAGAGTTGGCACCCACTTTTTCTAAAAGTGAGAAAATATGTTATTATTTCACCTAGTGGAGTCAATTTTCAAATTTTCATTGTGGTTCTCTTTTAATGACTCTATATGGAAATGTTTTCTACCACCGGATTTCTCTCAAGTTTCCCTAGTAGAGTCCCCAATTTTTTAGGTCTAAAAAATGTTGGTTTGAATGAACCATGAGAGGTTGCCAAGCTCTCACAATGTTATTGGCCAACTGACAAGCCCGACCAATATAGTTGAACCTTCTACTCTTAAGGGTCTGCTAAACCTAGGTGGGTGCACCTATATGAATGACATAGATTTTGAAATATGCTTCCTACTTGACCAAACTATCCACAAATGGCAATTTGATAATGGAAAGATATGATCCTAATTTGGTATAAATTGTATATGAAAAACCAAAGTGGAAATTTATATGTTTAATTAAGAGATGTAAATAAAATGGATGGAACCTAAAAGGATAAATAAGACCAGTGCTTTGTTGGGTAAAACAGATTCAAGTGAAATATTTAGATAAATGGCTTCTATCTGGCAGAGATTATAATTATTTGGCATATGATATTAGTCTATAAATTGTATAAACATGCAAGAATTTAATTACCAAGCTCTTCTTAGTGATCCAAATGATACTTCTAGATTACTATGAATGACTTGAAGGATTGAATCTTTACTTGAAAGAACCAACCAATCACACCACAAAACTACAACAAATGTGTATTTTTAAACCGAGAATATACTTGATATGTCAATTTAAATAACAAATAAATATCAACCTTGGAGACAACTTGATAACATTTTCAATTAACTTACCAAATAATTGATACCATAAGGGTGCCACAATATCAAATTTCTTTCATTGATCCTTCAAAATTTATACATGCATCATAGTTCTTTGAAACATTCTGAAAGTACTATATTTCCTACTAACTATCTTCTATCTATACCCTCTTCTAATATCCTCTTGGTTACAAAATATGGATATTTATACACATCGATCACTTGAAAAGATGCATCTCTTTAGAAATGTCTTAAAATGAAAAACTAACAAAACTAATATAGGGTAAGCTCTGTTAAGCCATAGATGGACCCTTGACATATGATCTATGTAGTCTCAGCACTCGTGAGTATCCACATCTCCTAGTGCATTGTGAATCACAATCTCCCTCACTACCATCCTTTCATTCTACTCACACGCTTCATCTAACATTATATCCTTCATAATGGTTGTCTTTAAAATCTCTTGGATTTTTAATTCACTCTCGCTCTTCTGTGTGACCATTTATTTCAACTTACCTCCATTTTCAAATAATGTAGTAAATCTATTCTCAATGGCCTCTATCAATTCTCGCGCATCCTCTTGTAACTCTTCAAATAAACCTTTATGCTTGTCCATAATATAATTAGCATCCTCAATTGCTGCATTTTTAGGAGCATCCCGCTATTTTATCTTCTCAAGTTTCTCTTGGATTCTACCATCCACTCTTTCATGTTCTTTTATTGCATCAAAGTACTGTGAGTTCTTTCCCCAAATTTTATTTAACCAAGTGGTTAAAATAGCTTGTCTCTTTTTCATTACTGCCATAAGTGTGTCCATTTTCCCTTGAGAATAGGCACTTGATCCTTCCCAAGGGTCCTTCACCTGTGCACTTTCACCTTGAGTAAGCAGTTTATTTGGCCTTGTTGTGACACCTACTAGGTCTTTTAGATGCTCCTTTTCCCTCAGCATTCTCTCATTATTTATTTTGTACATTTTCTTTTTGCCTGATCAATGCCTATATTTGGGCTTTATTCAATTTTTCCACATTGATCCCTATTTCTGCAGTTGCTACTGGATTAGCTTCCCCAGCTTTCAAGGTCATGACATGTCCAAATTCTTTCTCAATGTCAATAACAACTGACCTTTTATGGGGTGGGTATAAATCCCAAATCATCAATGTTTCTTCATCAAGATTATATCTTGATCCTTTATATACTTTTGTTACCTTTTCTATGCTGAGCTTATGTGTATTATTGTTGTGCTTTAAGAAACTATCAAAAACTAATGTAGAATTGAGGTCCAATGCTAGGAAAACCATGACACCAACCCTTTCCAACATTTCTCTCCCCTTCTCTGGGGTCATATTTTCCACTTCTTTCTCAACATCATTTTTCAAATCTTTTAACAACTTCTCCTCATTTCCTGGTGTGACATTGTCAACTAATTCCCTTATTTATTTTCCCTTTTTTATATAAAAATGATTTAAATTCTAAGGACTTTATGAACTCATCATCTTCTACAAAATATTTGTATTCCTAATGTCTCGTATCAGCATTTGTACTTTCCTTGATGCATAATTCTCTAGTAGGATAGGTGTATTCCTGAGTTTTTGTCTTTGATACCTTAAGAAGAGGATTTTGTGACCTAGCAGCCTCTGATGCCTCTTCACTAGAGGACAACATCTCCGCATCCAACAATTCTTGATTATGTTTCTCAATTATCATGTATGCCTCCTCTATTTCCAAATTTATTATCGTATCATCAAATGGGTAGGGCACATGGTGATAACCTCCAAACTTTATTCTCTGTTTGGAAAAATGAATATATCTTTCTAGATCAAAATTATTCCTTAATGGTCCTTTTCTCATGTTATATTGTAGTAATCTATCAAGAATCAGATTGTATCCTTATTTTTCCAACACTGTAAAATCAGTAAAAACATAGTGTATTGGGCATAAAATCTTGCTTTCCAAAAGAGCTTAAATTCATGACACTAGAGAAATCCATTTTCCTAACAATCTCTAAATATGTAATCATATTTGGGACTATTTTAGGCAAAATAAATGAGGCATCTTCAAATATATACACCCTCATCATGGTGGCCTTTTCTAAACAATACCAATCCCCCCAATTGTGGTCGATTGGTTCATTGAAATCCTTAGGTCTTAGAAACCTCTTTATCTTATCAAACAAAGAATAGTCACAAGGATGATTATAAAATTTGTACAAAGGATTTACAAAGTATTCTTCAAAATGCACAAAACTAGAATTAGAAAACCTATTTTCCCAAATAGTAGTCCATGAATGAATAGGCAATGGCTTGCCTTCTTTATCAATTTATGAAATTCTCAGCTCCTCCGGCCACAATCCTAATTCCTGTCCATAATATAGCACCAAGTGCATCAACAATAAATAATTCCTGAGGTGCAGGACAGAGGCTCCATTTTTTATTTCCATCAACCCTGCATCAAGCTCTCTAAACACATATGAGGCATAAATCCAAGGCTTGGAGTGATGATATTGAGTATCCGTTGTAATCACCATGGGCAGAATTTCCATATACTCCGGAACCTCCATTCCCAATACTTGTCCTACCAAAAAAATAGGTGTACTTTACATAAGGTTCAAAAAGATCCACATGAAAAGGTGGTCGCTCATTTCCCTCCATTGGAATTGGTTTGCCATTATGCCCAATTATGTGTAGGTGTAATCTCCAACCCTTATAAATGGTATCCATCCTTATGAATTCATTTTTGAGCTCATCACTTACAATCTTTTCACTGCACATTCCTTCTAATTTGAAAACCTCACTTATTGCATTTTCTGACAAATGTATCACTGGGCTCCTAGATAGATCACATATGGCCCTATATTTTGGATTATAATGGCTGGCCAGAATCTTCACCAATTCAACATTAACAAAGACATTAGGGCATACCAATTTACCTAAATTGAGCCTCCAAGGGTTACATAACGGCTCAAAATGATTCCTTCAGTAGTAATTGAAACTGAACAGTTCGTAGCCTCTGATTGGGGTCTAAATCTCTCTAATGAACTTACATTTATTATCCAATTTATCCACCTCAGCCCTAAGTTGCACAGAGTGTCTGGCTTTAGATCCAAAACTGGGTAGCTGGTCTATGAGATCCTGGTTCAATTTTCGGTCAGTGCCCTCTAAGTGACTTTGTTTTTCTGCTTCTTTCCTTTTGACTAACTACTCTCCCCATGTTTTCTAACTTTTGATTTCTCTAGACTAGTGCTTTCCATTCTCTAAAAATTACAATATTCAAGGAATGAAATAATTACTATATTTCGCTTGAAATTCTAGTTTGAACGAACACCCCAATTCTCCGCTCGTTCTTCTACTCTTTCTTGATTCCAATTCCATGAGAAAAATACTTTTAACTGAATTCACCTGAATCCACAAAATCTTTTATGTTCTGGTGGCACCATTAATGTCTTGGTTGTCACATGCATGAATCAGGCTCTTTAAAATTCTCGTTGTAACATCACGTAGTATATCGGCAAGACATTTAAAATCTCTGGCCGATCCTTCCATTCGGATTTTCACCAACGTTCACATACCTGCCGAGACATCTTGTAGTTCCAATGACACCTCAAGTCTCCCCAATAGTTATTCTTTATGTCACCACAACTCTTACTAATCAAGCTTATCACCATGACTTAAGGGATCGAGTAGATAGTATTTGGTATTATCTTGAAGGTATGTGTCTCACCGAGATGTTGTTTTTATTATTTAAATTCACTGAGACAAAATAATTGTCCTATCGATCGAATAGTAGTCGCTATGACTTTCATAGATCTCCCCACTAAATTTTATCTTACCGATACCTCCTTTCTTTGGTGAGACCATGCATATCATCCCTCTGACTATTTTATCTCCTTATATGTTATCACATCAATCCAGTCGGTATAACACGGGAGGTCGGTGAGACTCACGGAGCTCCTTTTGCAATCATTGTCTCATCGACCAAATTTTCATTTTCTTTATCGGTGAGACCACTGAATGCTTCAGGCATTCTTTTGAAATCTCACCCCGATGACTTCTAGTCTAGCCGATACACTTTATTATACTCCAATCGGCAAAAAGAATAAAGCTCGATATGACCTCACACCATCACATCGATACCTTTTGTCTTGCTGATAGAAAATATGAACCCACCACTCATACATTTTGACCCAATTTCCGATGAAAGTTCATTAGAATTTTGACGATTGTTCATTGGAAATATTTCGTCGAAAAATTGATGAAATTTGAAACATTGATTTTTCGACCTAGGATTGTCAGTAGGGTTAAAAATTTGATGTTTCAAATTTCATCAATTTTTGGATGAAATATTTTTGACAAAATTTCATTGAAATTCCAGTGACCTTTCATCGAAAATTGGGTCAAAATTTATCAATGCGCCTTCTCTTGGCATATATCCTCATTGGTATGACATTGTTGATGTCTTGCTGATCACTGAAAGAAATTAGTATCGATGAGACTTGCACCATCTTATGCTGATATGTTTCATATGTTAATTTTTCATGGTTAAATAAATTTTATGGGGCTATAATATAAAATTTGATGTGGACCTTGGTGATTATGCTATGCTGAGGAAAAATTTATGCTCATAATATGGACTTCTTGGGAAACTAATAAGCTTGAAGGGTTAA
This sequence comes from Sequoiadendron giganteum, assembly GCA_007115665.2. NCBI lineage: Eukaryota > Viridiplantae > Streptophyta > Pinopsida > Cupressales > Cupressaceae > Sequoiadendron > Sequoiadendron giganteum. The sequence goes on along the minus strand of CM021105.1, from coordinate 234,220,678 downwards.
TGGGGTTATAAAAATTTTACAATTCCAACAGGACCAATCCTCTCAAGGATCTCAAAAGGTCAAACAAAACAAGGTGCCAACTTTGAGCCTTTCCCATAATGTATGGGGCTCTTCTACAGAGGAACTCTCAAAAACACACGATCCCCCATCGAGAAGTCACGGTCCAACCTATGGGCATGCATACTTCCTCTGTTGATATTGAGCTATAGCCAAATGCTCTTTGATTGACACTACCTACTACTCCATATCCTAAAGTATATTTGGACCCAAAAGAACTCAATCCTCTAAGTGATCTAGACTCAATGGAGTCCGACATGGCCTACTGTAAAAGGCCTAGAATGGAAACATACTAAGAGAACTATGGTACCCACTATTATAAGAAACCTCAACCAAGTACAAGTACTCCTCCCAATGAGACTTTTGATCCATGATGTACATCTAAAGCATATCCTCTAAAACCTGATTAACTCACTTCTTTTTTCCATCAGTCTCGAGATGGTATGTAGAACTAGAATTAAGCTAAGCTCCCAAAGAAAGCAAAAGAGAAGTCCACAAGGCTGAAGTGAACAGTGGATCACTGTTGGAAATGATCCCATGAGAAATACCATGAAGACACACAATATCCTCCGTGAACACTCGAGCAACAGATGTTGCAGTGTATGAAGATCTCATGGGTGAGAAGTGTGCCACCTTGGACAATTTTTCCACTGTAACCATAATATCATCATGACGATGCAAAGACATAGGTAACCCCACTATAAATTCCAGAGATATCGTATCCCACTTCCATCCAGGATTGGAATGAGGTAGAAATAGTCCTATTTGATGTTGATGTTCTACCTTCATTTGCTTGCACTCAAGACATCAAGCCACAAAATCAGTAATATCTCACCGCAAACCTGCTAATGATACAATTGTCAAATATCGGCATGCATCTTAGTGACACCCAGATGAGCTGTATAGGGTGCACAATGGGCCTCTGACAAAACCAAGGAATGAAGATGGCCAGAGTTTGGAACATAAATGCAACCAAGATGTCACAAAAGTCAATCAGGCTCAAGAGAGAAACCTACAAACCTTCCCTCAAGGACTCTCCCAGACTCAATTTTTGCTTTCACCTCTTGATACCAAGTATCACTAGGGAGTGTCTCCAAAATTTGGCTCCAAAAATCCATTCCAAGGGAAAAAACTTAGATCTCATGCCTCCTCCTACTCAAGGCATCCACAACCACATTTTCTTTGCCTTGGATATAGTGAACCTCAAATTCATACTCACAGAGGAACTCCATCCAACGAAGTTGCCGAGCATTAAGATTAGGCTGAGTGAAGATATACTACAAACTACGATGATCAATATGCAACTAAAAATGATGTCCCAAGAGGAAATTTCTCCAATGCATGAGTGCATGGATGACAATCGCTAACTCCAAATCATGGGTGGGGTAGTTTAGCTCATGGTCCTTAAGCTTATGAGACTCATATGCAATCACTCAACCCTGCTACATAAGAACTACCCCCACACCCTCCAACAAGGCATCAATACACACTAAAAATTCTCTTGTAGGATGTGGCACTATCAGGATAGGTGTACTAGTTAACTGCTCCTTAAGAGTTTGAAAAGCTGACCCACATTGATCTGACCACACAAAATCCATCCCTTTTCTCTGAAGAGAAGTGATGAGATGGGCTACCCAAGAGAAATATTTCACAAACTGATGATAGTAACCTACCAATCCCATGAAAATGAAAACCTCAACCACATTCGTTGGTGTTGGCCAATCCATAATGCCCTAAATCTTAGAAGGATCCACTATGATACCCTCTCCTGAGATGATATGGCCCAAGTATCTCACCTCAGTCTTGAAGAACTCACACGTGGCCAAAGTTCCAAATAATTGATTATCTTGCAAGCACTGCAACACTTGTTGCAAATGGCCTTCATGAACCTCCAGAGTCCTTGAATAAATAAAAATATCATCAATGAACACAAGAACAAACTGGTCAAGATAGGTGTGAAACACCCCATTCATCAAACTCATGAAAATTGATGGAGCATTGGTCAACCTGAAAGGGACAACCATGAATTCATAATGCCCATAGCGGGTACAAAATTTTGTCTGATGAATGTCTGCCTCATGAATGCAAAGCTGATGGTATCCTAACTTTAGATCTATCTTGGAGAACACCTTGGCTCCCCTCATCTGATCAAACAAATCATCTATCTAAGGAAACAAGTAACAATTCTTCACTATCACTTTGTTCAACTAGCAATAATCAATGCACAAGTGAAGAGATCCATCCTTCTTCTTCACAAAGATAACAGGTGCTTCCCAAGGGGGAACACTAAGAAAAATGAAACCCTTCTCCAATAACTCCTCTAACTGCAACCGCAATTCACTCAACTCCTAAGTAGTCATACGATATGGTGCCCGAGAGATAAGATCTACTCCAGGAATGAGATAAATACAAAATTCTATGTTGCGCTTAGGTGGCATACCTGGAACAACACTCAAAAAGACATCCATAAAATCCTGAAGAAGAGGATGTTCATCAAGAGATACCTCCTGAATCCCAACCTCAACATGATCACTAGCTAAAATAGAAAACATCTAACAACCTTTCTGCATGGCACACTTCAGTTGCATTGCTTAAATCACATGAAGAGAAATGGGCCTCTAAACCCCAACTAACTCAACACACTCTCTAGCATCATCTACACACTTGACCAGCTTATGTAGAAAATATATATTGGCTTGGTGTGCCTCCAACTAGTCCATGTCTAAGAAAATCCAATACGACCCCAAAGGCAACACATGAAGATCCACTATGGTGGTGAAGGTGCCCACATCCAATACACACACATGAACAAGGGAATCTACAACCACCTTGGCTCCAGTAGCCAACTCAACCTATCAACCAACATCTTTCCTTGCCACCCTGAGTCCACATCACTCTATGAGAGAAGGAGAAATAAAATAATCTGAAGCTCTTGAATCAAACAAAATAGATGTGTTAATCCCATATAATGCACTTGAATACTCGACCACGGTACTTTGGTGCTCAACCTGATGGTTATCCACCACCACAAAAACTCTATGAGATCTACCAACATCACCTACTATAGGCTCTGAAGTAGCCTATCTTTGACTACCTCCAACCATTGATCTTTGAGGATAATGAATGGCTATATGACCATGTTGCCCACAAGAAAAAAAACCACCCCTACTAGCACCTCGGCCCAAAAATGGTGCATGCATTTGCTGAGGTCCACCACCCCCTGAACTCTATTGTGCACTCTAAGAACTCAGTATTGGGCCGCTTTGTTGACTACTCCGAGAATGATGATGTTGATGATCTCTAGAAAATAGAGTGCCAAGGCTCTACCCACTCTACTTAGATTGACTAGACCTATGCCTCTGTCACTGACCATGTCTAGAAGGTGTAGAATGAGATCTAGATGGTCCAACTCCCTGAGACTATGTACCCAAGCAACTGATCCTAGAGGGGCACTATCAACCTGGACCCTTGCCTAACCACCAAAGCCTCTAGCTAGATTCTCCGCTATCAACCTCGCCTTCTCCATGATAGTCTCTAAGGTCTTCAACTCAAACATGTAGACACCACCACTTATATGGGCATTCAAGCCCCTTATGAATTGTTGCACTAACATCAGCTCATCATCATAAAAGCTAGCATACTACTTAAGCTCAAAGAAATGGTACTCATACTGATCTACCATCATAGTCAATTGACGAAGCTCATGGAACTCGTCAACACGTCTCTGTTGGTAGTAGTCTAAAAGAAATCATGCACAAAACCTCTCTAAGAATAGCCCCCAAGAGACAAAACTAATGTATAGGTGCAACTTCTGCTCCTCAGCTCTCCACCATGTAGACACAAAGCCGCTGAGATGCATGAAGACACATTGAGCTCTAGTATTGCTACTATAGGCATTCATAGCAAAGCATCGATCTAGATCGATCAACCAAGTCTCTGCCTTGGTACTAGTACCAGACCCATTAAAATTAGGGGGATGGGCTCTAAGGAGATCCTTAATGTGCCTTGCAGCAATACTTCCTCCATCAACCCTATCTCTGTCAACATCAACTCTTGAATGACCCGGACTGTGAGAATGCTCACACTCAACTCTAACATTCTGACCAATCTAACGAGAAGGGTGTGACTCCTCCTCACAATATTCCTCATGATAAGGTCCTAATTGATCTATAATCTATTGTAGAAGAGCTACAACCTAAGCACCCCCAAGCCCTTTGGCTTGATTCTTAGCACATTGTTCCTCTTGATTGTCACCGTGATTACCCTGATTGGCATTATGTCAGGTGCTACGATGAAGAATAGTGGATCTACCTCTAACTCTTCCTTTGGCTCTACCCCTAGGAGACATCCTTTAGAAAACAAGGAACACATTAGAATAGATCATCCCAAGGATGACCCATTCGCCATACTACAACATGGAGGCATAACCACAAGATTATAAAACAATATAACAAGCTCATGCCACACTCGCCAAACACAACATAGCATAGAAGGCTCAAGTATGCCATGGCTCCTAGTGTGTGAACATGTGCTTTGATACTAGATGTAACATCCCACTATGAACCCCTGGGAGTTAAGAGCCAAAAGGGATAAGATAATAAATTTTTTTTACAAAGGGAATAAAAAAAAACAAAGTAGTTGCCAAATTGATATACTGACAAGAAAAACATGGCAAAATATGACCAAAGGTATGTTGGATATTTCTACTCCAAAACCCTGATGTTCTGGGGCTCATTGCTCTAGAACCTATTGCTGCCCTTAGGTCAACAAACAGTGGGCACCGGTGCTCTGGAACTTGCAGTTCTGGAGCTCCCTTCTCTGGAACCTATTGCTGCCCACTGGTCAGCAAATAGAGGGTGCTAGTGCTCTGGAACTTGTAGTTCTAGAGCTCCATGCTTCATAACCTGTTGCTGCTACACTTAGACAACAACAAAAGGCATCGGTGCTCTAAAACCTTGGCAGATTGCTGAAAAGAAGAAACACACACCCAAGGCTCTAACTTAACATGAAAAATTATTGAAAGAAAAAGAACCTAAGGATTATCAAGAACATTCAAGTCTAATACCAACATCAAACCCATAAACAAACATAGAACATCACATATCTTCTCATTAAACTTATGATTACTTTCTCTCTCAAGAGAGTACAATGTGAATAAAGGAACAAGTATGAAAACAACATCACTACCATGAATGAGATACAACATCTGATAAAATATATACACAAAGGCATGTACATGATTAAATATGATAATCAAATCCAAGAGAGAGAGATCAACTTGAATCGGTACTCCAAACCTGTACATCTATCCACCAATGGTGATGGAAATGCCTCCCAACCATATGGCTCAAAAGAGTCCACCACTTCGTGCTCGGAGATAGTCACAAGGCCCAAGAAAAAAAATTCAAGGGAAGGGTAAAGTAAGAACAAAACTCACATCAGTCATTGAGTAATACATAATACAATGCATACAACTGATTACCACAACATAAAGATGCTTATAAGATGACATGACAGGTACTACTCATGACTACTACAGATCTAGGTACTAGAGTGAAAATCAGATGGAGTGTCATCATGTGTGTTCAAAGGGATGGCACCACATGGAATCAAGTACACCTCTCATAGGGACGAGGAGACTCAATCATGCCTGAATCCACGTCCCATAGACGGATAACTCAACGCCACACAGATGGATGGGCCTTCTCGAGTGCATCCTTGGCCTTTACAGGTGGTCAAGGCCATGCACGAGGATTGATTATCTTATTAGTGTTTTACCCCATTATTTTTTTATTTAGTTATCACTGTTTTACTCTAACTCTTCCACTAGTTCCCCTAGCAGCCACTTGCGGGCCCTGAGCCCATAGAGAGCCACTCCATATGACCATTATTTTACCTAGACCTAATGTCTTCTTGTTTAACCAAAAAAGGTATCCAAACAAGATGAAACAAAAACAAAAGCCACAATTTTTTGTCCAAGAAACTTCTTACATAGCAAAGATAAAATTGTTGTAAGAAGACTCAATTAGCAGTAGAAAATATATCATGAAATAGAGGCATCAAAATTACATAAAAAGATTGAATTGCCCAGATCAAATTTATAAGTTAGACCCAACTCATATTTTGGTGTTTTTAATTGAAATCCCCCATTTAATTTTGAGTTTAACCTAGAAAAATGGGTGTTGTTGAGAAAATGCCATTTCGGCCAATTGGGCAAGAAAATCATGCAAAAAAATGAAAGTGCCCAGAAATTAAATCCATGAAAACCTAGTTGAGATATGGGCATGTGGACATGTAATCCACATCCATTTCACATTTTTATGAGGTGGTTCATGAACAAAAAGAAAAATATTTTAAATAGATAGCAAGAAAAAACATGGAAAAATAAAAGTGCTTTGAATAAAAATATGCTAAAAACTGAATTGAGATCTTGGCATTTCTACATAAAATCAACTTTTAAAATTTGTTTACAGCAAGAGGGTAAAGAGAAGAAAGTTAAATTTCAAAACAACCATCATTCGACCCCAATCCATACACAAAAATGAAATGAAAGAGTTCCTCCAATTTTTATAAATTAAAAAACAATTCAAATCAAAAAAATACCAGCATACAAGAAGCATGAGAGAATGCCGAAATTTACTAGCCACAAAATATTCAAAAATAATAGAGAAATACCTCAATTTGCTCCAAAATAAAAATGGTTGATTTTCAAAAGAAGAAGTCACAACCAGGCTCCAAATTTGAATAGCAGGAAGGAAATGGCGTGTTGATTCCAACAGTCCACTACCCACCAAATTCTTCTTAGAAAATCTTCCCAAACTCAGCTGCCCCCAAATCATGGGGTTTCCTTCTCCATGCAAAAAAAACAATTTTATTCTCTCCCAAAAGATAATGATCCTCAAAAGAAAACTTCATTTTATTTTTTATATTTTCCAAAACCAAAGCAATAATGGAAAATAAGGAATTGAATAAATTAGTTATAAAACTCCGCCAAGGAAATAATCAATAAAGGTCACCAAAATATGAAAAATTAAAATTGCACAAGGCTGCCCCAAAAGATAAGTAAATCATTTAAATAAAATATTTAAATCCTCAAGAGAATAATAATTCAAATCCCCATCAATTTAACCACCATAAAAAAAATTAAAGAAAGACCAAGACCAAATACCTCAAGGAGACAAACAGGAAAAACCACCTTTGGGATAGGGTGCTCTGGACATTACTGTTAGGTAACTGAATGGAAGGAAACAACATGAAAACACTGTCCTAATAGGGTGCAGTGGGCTAGGGTAGGGGAAAATTTGGCCTTTGACTACCTTCAATAACCACCATCAGGGAATGAGAGTATGCTCAGGCCTATGAATCTAGGCGGATTCGATACTCAATACCTGCATTACTCCAATTCAAACATTAAAGTACATGTGCATAAATCATATATTTAAAGCAACATCAATGATAAGGAAAAATGATCAAGATATCATAAGCCTCTCGATTATGAGTGTCATGACATTGTCATTTTCCTATCCATAAGCAAAGACATCGATATATAACAATATAAGCATGTAGTCCAACATAATAACTAACCATGTAAACATGAAATCCATCATAAAAAATAATCATGTCAGCCACATAATAGCATACAAACATATAAGCATGTGATCATATAATCCAGCATAACAGTCACGGAGTTAGACCTCTCGGGTGTCAATACAAAATAATTAAGGGATTAATAGTGCAAATACAATATATACAGTTATCGGAATCCATCAAGGAAAGAAAACAACAAGATACTAACATGGGGATTGTTACACCATTAGCCCAACTTACTCTTCTCCAACAATCTCCCCCTTAGATTGTGCATAATTTTTCACATTGCTTCTCTCTCCCTTTTCCATCAATGGAAAAGGTACACAAGCTCTTAACCACATATTTATCACATCTAACTACTCCCCCTAAGTAGCAACCACTGCAACATGAATCCAAAATATGATATGGCTATGAATTCACAAATTGATGTAAATACATGCATCACTTAGTTCTTATCAAGAGGGGAAATCACCCCTAAGTTTCCTCTGAGGTACTCAAAATTATCCTTAAGCAATGGCTTAGTAAAGATGTCTACAATTTTTCCTTGGAAGGTATATACTCTAGTGTAACTTCTTTGTCACTTACTTTATCTCTCAAAAAGTGATATTTGATGGATATGTGATTTTTCTTTGAATGCAATACTCGATTCTTAGAAATGTTTATGGCACTTGATTTGTCACAAAATATGGCAATTAGTTCATCATATTCAATTCTAACATCTCTCAACTTCTGCATCATCCATAGTACTTGAGTGCAACTATTTGCAACAGCAATATATTTTGCTTCAGCAATAGATAATGACACTGAGTTCTAATTTTTCCTTAACTAAGATACCAAATTCTTCCCTGGGAAGAATGCACCACCACTAGTACTTTTTTTGTCATTCACATCTCCTACCCAATCTGCATCACTAAAAGAACTTAGGATAAGATCATCATCCTTAGGATACAAAAGACCAAGATCAACTATCCCTTTAAGGTATTTGAAGATTATTTTCAGAATAATAACATTAGTTTCTTTAGGATCAACTTGATATCTAACAACCATCCATATAAAATTCATTATATCTGGCCTAGTCCGAGTCAAGTAGAGTAATCCACCAATAATTGACCTGTATCTTGTTTGGTTTTCATCAGGAGAGTCATCATTTTGTTTAATTTTGCATCCAGTTACCATAGGTGTACTAAGTAGCTTTGATTCTTCCATACCAAACATTTTCAGTAACTCTTTCACATACTTGGATTGAGATATGAAAATTCCATCATTCAACTAAGTAATTTGCAGTCATAATTTTTTTTTTAGTTCTCCTATCATTGACATCTCAAATTCATTTTTCATTTCATCAAAAAACTTCAAACACAAATCATCATCACCTTCAAAGAAAATGTCATCAAAAAATACTTCAATGATCAATTATTTGTTCTAATCCAACTTGAAATATAGATTTCTATCAGCAGTACCTTTGGTGAATCCAAGCTTCAACAAGTATTTTTCCAATCAGGCATACCAAGATCTAGGGGCTTGTGTAAGTCCATATAGGGCTTTCTTTAGTCGGAATACCATATTTTCTTTGTTAGATAGTTGAAATCCATCTGATTGCTCAATAGAGACTTCCTCTTCTAGTTCACCATTTAGAAATGTTGACTTTACATCCATCTGATAGAATATTTAATTCTTGAAAGAAGCATAAGCAATAAATAATCTTACAACTTTAATTTTAGCAATAGGAGTAAAATTTTCTTCAAAATCAATACCTTTCATCTATGAGTACCCTTTACAAAAAGGTCTTGCCTTATTTTTGACCACTTCACCTTGTTCATTTAGCTTATTCTGGAACACCCATTTGGTTCCAATTACATTTTTGTTCTGAGGCCTGGGAACAAGATCCCATGTATCACTTTTCTCTATTTGCATCAGTTCTTCTTTCATGGCTTCCAACCAATATTCATCTTTGCATGCTTCATTGATATTTCTAGGCTCAGTTTTGGAAATCAGACAATAAAATTCTAAAATTCTCCTTCTAGTTTGCACACCTTTGCTCTTATCTCCTATGATCTGACTATTAGAATAATTTATCCTTACCTACCTAGGAGTTTTGGGATTTTATCTAACTTATTGTTCTTTTGTTCTTTGTTTTGCACTTCTACCAGTTTCTACTTCTTGATTTTTTTGGTTTATCAGAGCAATTTGAAGTTGATTTTGCATCTGAACATTATTTCCATAGTTAGTACTATCATGTTGATCATCTAAATCATACCCACTACATCTGGATGGTATGTCAATGTTTTCATCAACATTAACATTTGCACTTTCAAAAATTTTATTCAACCTTTTATTAAAGCACCGGTAGGATTTTCTCTTGGTAGAGTAGCCTAAAAATTATGTCATCACTTCTAGCATCAAACTTTACTATATCATCATCTCTCTTGATGTAGCATTTGCTTCCATTTTTTTTGAAATATTTGACAGTAGGCTTATAACCAAACAATAGCTCAAAAGGAGTCTTACCAAAATTATTATCGATACTCACCCGGTTAATGGTATACATAGAAATACTTGTAGCTTCTCTCCAATAGAAATGAGGAACATTTTTTTCCAACATCATGGTTCTCAAAGTGTTTAGAATGGTTTTGTTCTTCCTTTCAATAACTCCATTCTATTGAGGGTTCTGGGGGCAGATAGTTGTCTTTGGATTCCATGCTCTTAGCAAAAATAATTGAATTCTTGGGAAGTGAATTCACCATATTTGTCTGACCTTAGGCATTTGATCTTCTGACCTGTCTCATTTTCTGCCATAGCTTTGAATCTTTTGAACATTTCTAGTGCTTCATGTTTTTCTTTTAAGAAGGAAACCCATATCATTATAGAGTAATCATCAATAAGCAACATAAAGTACCTTTCACCTTGAAGGCTCCTAATTCTAGATGGACCACATAAGTCAGTATGTATCAAGTCCAATACTCCATTAGAGTTATACTATTTTCTCTCGAAACAATTTCTAGTCTACTTTCCCATCTAATATTCCTTGCACATAGAGTTAGTAGGATTTAATAACTTAGGAAGATCTTTGACCACTTGAGTAGAGCTTATTTTGATAATTTTATCAAAGTTTACATACAAAATATCCTATTTCACAACCAAATTTCATCAACCTGGGAAATTAAACAACTTCCATTAGCAGTACTCAGATGAAAAATATTACCTCTTGTCTTTGTTCCTAAAGAAATCCTATTTCTAGAAATTCCCCGTATTTTGCATTTTCCATCCTTGAACTGAAGATTGTAACCTTTTTCTACCATTTTTCCAACACTCAACAAGTTTTTCTTTAAACCTTCTACATAAATAATATTATCAATATTGTTCTTAATATCAAAAGAAATAGTGTCTCTACCACAAATCACACCAAAAGTGTCGTCTCCAAATCTTACAACACCACCATCATAGTCTTCCAATCTTACAAACTTGCTGTTATCACCAGTCATGTGATGTGAAAATACGATGTCAATTATCCACTCATATTTCTCTTCAACATTTGTTTTAAGAGTTTTCTCAAAATTCACATTACTAGTTGATTTAGTGGACACCAGGCCATTTTCTTTGATAGCAATGAATACCCATTCATCTTCATTTCCAGTTTCCTTATTAGATTCAACATTTGTAACACCTTCTTCAGCATAATAACATTTCCTTTGAAATCTAATCTTTTCAGGTTTATACTTAGAGACTCTTTCATGACATCTTGAATCAAAATGACTTATTTTACTGCAAGAAAAATACTTAATAGGTAGCTTATCTTTGTACTTACCGTGACCTTTGGCTTCTCTTTTCATAATAAATGCTTCAAGTTCTTCTAACTCCTTTTCATCTTTAATCTGTTTCATCTCATCTTCATACTTGAATGTTCTTTTGGAACTTTCTCCCAGATCATGTATCTGCTTGCTTCTTCTGGATATAGTAGCCTTGAATGCAGATTTAGTCTTAGGATTTGATTTGCCAAATTCACTTAGTTCAAAGGTACCAAGTTTTCCTTTAATTTTTTTTTTCAAATTTATGGAGAAATATATTATCATGTATTCATAAATTTATTTGTCTTTATTTATTATGTGTCTCTTCCTGTTCTTTTCTTGTTTTAATTTCTTATCTTTTTCTTTTATTTATTAGTTTAAGCATTTTTTTTCTATTGTTGTGTTTCTTTTAGCCTAGTCTTTCTCCCTTCATTATTTGGATTTTTTAGCCTTTCTTTGGCTTTGAACCCAGTGCCCCCTTTCACCCTCTTCCCACCTCTTCCTTATTAAGCTAGCTCTGGCCTACAAATTATCATTTCTCCTCCTTGAGCTCTCTTTTATTTTATCCTGATGATGGATCAGGGAGTGTGATCTGAAACTTTGATTCAAAAATATCATACGCAATCAAATCCAAAAATGAAAATTTGATTTAGCTATATGGATTGTGGAAACTTTATATCATTAATTTTCAAGAAATTTTAATTTTTTTCTATGCTTTCTAGTTTGGATGATGTCTAAACTAAATACAAATGTAGATTTTAGATTTTTTTTAGTGATGGAAGATACAAAAAAGCAACCTATATGCACTTTTACTAATGTAAGATTTTGAAACCCTAGATGTAAATAAACTAGATTGCAAAACCTAATGCAAAGTTAATGCAAGATAGATCTAGGATGATAATGTACTCAAAATTAGAAAACTAAATGTTCTAAATGTATGTATGCAAAAATTAAACAACGAAAAATGGTTTCACTTTCATATGGCTTAGAACATAGATCAAACCCACTTCATAATTATTTCATTAAAGTGAAACCCTAGAGATCTCAATCTAAAGTATGCTAAGGGGAATGAGATCTTGTAATAGGGTTTTCCTAGGGTCTAATTTGAATTAATGAGTGGTTCACCACCAAGCTAGGGATTGCAAAGACAAATGAAATGAAAGATCTAATTCTTAACCCTAATATGATGCAATACTTCACTAAATGACCTAAAAATGTATATAAATAAATAAAATAACTACAAGATGAAATGTGTGCACCTAGAAACCTGAAGAAGACTTAATCAAGTTATGAAATTCTGAAAAACAGAATTTTTTTGGCCAATTGGGACTCATATTCCAGTCTAGTTATATCAATCCCAAATCAGGGTTTCTGGTCTAAAACAGGTTTCTAGAAAAAGGATATTTGGAACTACAAAAATCTGGAGAAATGCATGTAGTGGAACTCATACACCACTTCTAGTGTATTAGTTCTATTTTTATTTTTTGGGAATTAAAATTTCATATTTATACTCCAATCTCTGCTCTTTCCTTCCAAACTAATATTTGGATCCAAAACAATGATTTTGGACCTATAGATGACTTTTTGTGAAGATATCAATGTTCAAAATGAGGGGACAACTCCAACAGATTTTTAAAGCTTGTGACCTAATCTCCAAGGGATATTCAAGCTCCAAGAAACTTATATCTCCAATCGCACATGTAAAGAGAGAAAATCTTGTTGATTTTTTAGTAAATGGGGGTTTTCCTTGGTCAAACATAGGACATTAAACATGAACAATGATACATTGAATGATGTCTTTTAAATATGTAGTTTAACACATGAAATGTCCATGAAGGATGCAGATCTAGATATTGGGATAAGTGTAGAAAAATGCTTGAACTTGGATCTTGAATGCACCATCACAACTCTAGCTCAATAACTTTCTTGATGCTTGATATCCTTGACATGATGATGGATTTTGAATTGTTGGAATAATTGATGAATAATTCTACCCTTAAATGCCTTATAAATGATCTTGAATGTCCGCTAGATGATCTCGTGAAATATTGGAGTGATTATTTAAATAATGTTTTGAGACCTTGTTTATATAGGAATCCATCTAATATCATATTTATTAGATCCCATAGGCCGACATTCATTAACTTTGAACTTTGAACTTAGATTTCTTGCTCAAAACCCTAAAAAGGGGCCAAATGGGACTCGTACACCATCTATTGAATATTGGTCCCACCTGGTTGAGACTCATATGACCAAGGTGGCATATGGGTCCCATAGGTCCTTTTTAGGTGGAAACAGTGTCTGGGTGTTAAGAAATTAAGTTTATTTATTGATATTGTCAAGATTTTGATTGAAATATGACTTTGAATGCATAATATAGGATCTTAGGGGCCTATTAATGATGATATTAAGGTAAAAAATGCAAGATGGCTCAAAATTCAATGTGAAAGTATAAATAAATATACTTGACAACATCAAATTAAGAAAATAATAGGTCTTTTAGCTTAAAAAGGTCCTAAACCCAATGTGAAAGTGTGAAACATATTACAACACTAAATTAGTTCCATTTAAGACCAAGGGCCATAAATTTAATGTGAATGTGTAAATAAATACACTTTAAAACATTGAATTAAGGAAAATTTACATTTATTTACCTTAAAAAGGGCCCAAGACCTAATTTGGAAGTGTAATATACATCACAAGACTAGATCAAGGCAATATTAAGTCTAATTTGTATTTAATTATTCCCAAATAAAGCAAAGAAAAGGCATACTTTTTTTTTTCCACATTGATAAATATCACAATCTTACATAAATTTGGTTTCATTCCTTTAGCCTTTATTTATAAATATACATATTTATATTATCCTAGTCTTTACCTAATCCTTGCATACATATAATTTGATTCATTTTCCCTATCCATGCATTAATTGATGCACCTATACTAATATAGACATTAGCTAACTAGATTTGATTGTTTCATCAACTTCTATCATTTCAATGGTGGTAGATTTCATAGCATAGTTGTAGACTTGACCTCATTCTTTTGAAAAATTTAAATTTAAATTTGTTTAGCAAACCATAAGTTTATTTTTCCATTCTAGGACAAATAGATATATTTTTGTAAAACTTGATATTATGTGTTAGTATTTAAAGGAATTTAGCTAAAATGGTTTATCATCAATTATATTTAGATAATTGGAGAAGAAAATGATAGGGACACATTATGATTTTTTTCATTAAAAGGAGTAAATAATGTGGCATACATCACCCTAATACCCCTATTTTCTATCTTAGAATATTTATAAACATTTATAGTAGTTGACCTAAGAAGACTTGTCTCCTTGAAGTAAAAATCACAAACTTGCAAGGGGTTTTTACATATGGGCATGTGCAGGATCATCATGGAAAAAATAGGCCCCTAAGTGGCAATAAAATTCAAAAAAATCAGAGTTAGGCAACTTGACATAATTTTTTTAATAAGTTAACTATATTATTTCAAAAATGTGTAACAATAGAATCTATTGAAAATTGAACATAGTTTCTAAACTACTAGGTTTATTTTTGTTTTTAAAAATCTATTTGGTGAAAAATTGAAATTTCAATGCAGTAGTATTAAAATTTTAGGGAAAAATAAGTCGGTGTCTGTCTGACCACCCTAACCACAATAAAATGATAATATTTTTTTATAAGATTTTAGATATAAGTAGAAGACTCATGTCCCGATGTGATGCATATTTTTTTGTAATTTTTTGCAAGTAAATAATTAATTATGATTTTTTTATTACAACTTTTAAAAAATATTAAAACACGTACGTCTAACCACCTTAACTTGGTCAAAAATTCATGAAATTCAATTCTTTTTTTCTTTAATATTATATTATGTGAAGCATATAATGCGATGCATGTTTCAGATTCAAAAAATGTGATATCCTTTGAAAGCTATAAATGTTTTTCAATCAGCCTATCAATCAAGACTTTAGTCGTAATTCAAATAGAAAATAAATAATAATTAGTTATTAAATTCAAAGTAAATCATAATTAATATTGGTGGAAAGGTAAGAATCTCCTTTAAAAACCCTTTTCGTTTCATCAATTTTGGGTTAAAAAAATGTCGTCAGCCACATGGGCCATCATATCACTTACATATCGCCACTTTTTGGCCCATCATGATCCTGAACATACCCATATTAATATTCTTATTATCAACAAAAGTAGTAAAGTAGACGAAGATATATCAAAAAAATGGAAGAAATTTTTTATATATTACACAAGGTCAATTTTGGACTACATGTGACAAATATACGAAATTATAGATTTTACCTTAGCCACTACATTAGATGCCTAATATAATTCACGATTAATATAAAATTCAATATATTCATCTAATAAAGTAACATCAATTTATATCAATACACTAGTCTAGTTTGAAATCTTTCTTTATTAACACACATTCTTTGATCATAAATCTAATAAAGTTTGATTTTCAGTTTTTTTTTCCTATCTTGTACTTATGTAATGAGATACTTTCAATATTAATATTTCATTAAAAAAAATTCATAGAAACATAAAAAATCACCCAAATAAATAAAAATCTAGCCTATTCTCATACTCATAGAAAAATAATAAGGAGTATTATCATGATTCTATAAGTACTTATTCATTTTCCACCATCCTCACCCTATGGATGGTCTCTTGGATATTCAATCCATTGTACCACACTTCCATGAAAAATTCATACACGACCATTAGGCCTATTATTACCATAATTAGACAAGCCACTTCTATATGCAAAAATGTATCCCATACACTAAACACCCTTAGATACCTTTCCTCTTTCACGTCTTTATCTCAATCCTTTACTTCATCCACTTTTCTCTCATTTTATACCTATACTCATATACATCATAAATCTTCATTAGTAATTATCCCCTCTTCTAACCATGATGTACTATTTAAATATATCATGTAGAAAAGAGTGGATGTAAAGGTAAATGGACACGATAATCATAAATTATAAAACATTAAATATATTCGTTATCTTTTGATATTGTGACATATCTAATGCATATGGATTTCTTGGTAGCTCGATCTCCAATATATGATGAAAAATTTAGCATAAAAACATGTAAGGCCATAAGATATAGAATTTTTCAAAATTATTTTTAAGTCCATAAGTTGTTGATAAATCTTGAGGGTCTATATATTTATAAAAAATAATGATTAATTTTTTTATTGTTTTAAAGTTATTATGGGACTTAGAGTAATACTTACCAATTTATTTGAGTGAGCTCAAGGATAAAATAAAGACATGAATGACTATTCAATTTAATATCAATTTCTAAGTTTTAAGTGGGTTATGATGAGTATAAAATAAGTCCATTATTTTTACCTTATCATTTCATTTTTATCTATGTCCCTATCCCTATTCTTGTCGCTTATGAAGGAACCTGAATATTTAATAAAATAAGGAAAAGGAATTGGGTTAATAAATTATTGAAAATCATGATAAATCTGATCGTTTTGTGTCCAAATGATAGGAGATAGTTCGAAAGGGAGTTGAAGGTTGTTACAAACAAAAGGACCTCAGGAAATTGATGGAGTGAAATCAACATGATTTTGTTAAGACTTGTTATTTTAGTTAAGTTGTTTTGATTTAGTGTTAAAAGTGGCATGTGGCCTTTTATCGATTTTAGACTCTTATTTGTGAGTGGCCGATAAGCCGAATGAAAAAACAAACCTATTTGTTGTTTATAGTATGATCAACATATATATGTTTGCATGATTGAAACAAGGGAATATAATATATAGTTAAACATCAGACTTGCATAGTAAAAATATCTACATTTTATTTTGTCTCTATAATTCAGTTGAATGAGAACTAGCGAATAGATTCCTATGTGTGAGCTCCATCATTCAATAACTGACAAAGGCGGGGCCCACTTCCTCGGTTGTTGGTGATCTCAATATTATATTTATATGTGTGGTAATGTGTATTTTATAGTTATTTGATTAATTTGATTTATGTGTTATTCAATTTATTCTCATTTGTGTATTGTTCATTTCCTACATCTATGTAATTCATTTCCACAAGCATGTTAATTTATATTAATTTCTCCTGTTATGATATTTATTGATTCATTCAACATTTGTTGGTGTTTATGCTTCATTGAACTAGCTATCACCAGTGTTAAGAATAGTTTGGTACTGAAGGATGGAGTTATAAAGAGCTGAAAGTGGAATAATTAGATGATTTGTTATACAATCAATAAATTTGATTTTGTTTATATTTTTCAAGGTAGACTGTTTATTCTGCTTCATAGAGTTTTAGTTTAGTTTTGTTGTATGTCAATAATCTATTTATGTTATAGGGTTATCTCTTTATGGGTTCCTTTCACATATTGTGACAAGAAGTCTACTAATTGGAATTCTATTTAAATACAGGTTACATTATTTTACATTCATCAACCCTTGGTTTATTATTTACAGCCAACTCTTCAACATATTTCCACAACATGGTTCAAAAGCCTACGTTCCCAAAATTGACATCTTAGGATAAACTTAGGACTTGTCATTTCTAAAAATTGAAAATCAAACTTATTTTAAAATCAAATTAAGACCACATTTTATTCTAATCATTTTGGTTTCATTGCTAGGGAACAATGTTAAAGACTTGCATATTTAGTAAACTAAGTTAGGAACATTGCCTTAAGGATAAATTCCACACAATTGTTTAGGTAATTATCCTTAGTTTTCTTTTCCATAGGTCATTTAGGTGCATGAATCATAATAGAGATAGTAGGGGGAGATTCATTCAGAAAAGGAGGGGAAGTAATTCACAACGCAAAAAACCTAAAAATAAGTCAACATCATCCATTGAGAATCCACAACCTAGGGAATTGCAAGATAAGTAAAAATTATTTATTGAGGAAGGTATCTCAACTTAGGAGGAAGTGAAAGCTAAATTTACTTTATTAGAATTACTCAAACCTAATCTAGAGAAGTGTTCTATTGAGACCACTATTGTCCAAACACCTACAAATACGCAACCAAGCTCTTCTAAAATATTATGCAAAAAGGTTGAACAATTTTTCAAAGAATCTTATGGGGAAGGAGCTAGTCCATTCTCTAAAGAAGTTCACAAGCCATTTGAAACTTATTTTACTCCTTGGACATTTCAAGTTATGGATCTCGATAACAACAATAATGAAAAAAACAACAACAACAAGAACAATCATAATAGGGAAAGAGCCAACAATAATCTGGTTACCTTAAAATTTCCAATCACAAATCCTCAGAGAGATGCCCCCATGAAGAATATTCCCCCCTCTACTTTTCCCATATTTTTTTGGTCTTAAAGTAAAATATCTTGACATGTTTTTGTTTGAATTTGATGTGTTGTGTCACAATTATGACTACCAAAATGATGCACAAAAATCAAACTATTTCTAGCTACATTGAAGGATGCTGCTTTGTGATGGTTTATGAATCTTCATAATATCAAAATGTGGGAAGTCATGAAGGAACTATTCTTGAACAAGTATCAAGAATATTGCAAAATAAAGGAGGTTTGGGATGATATTTTCCTCATGACTCAAAAAGAAGATTTCGTAGAAGACTACCTTCAACATTTTATGCTTATTCTTCAATGGTATCATTGGGAGAAACTAAATGATGATACCATTAAAATGTTATTTCTTAGGGGAATAAGAGATGATGTTATGGAAACATTAAATTTAATAGGAAAAGGAAATATCTACAAAATGGAATTTATTGATATTTGTGATATTTGCAGGAACTATTCAAGGTCACGACGTTTGGGAAGGATCTATCCAAGTAAACCTTATACCACAAATAATATGATAGGTATCAAAAAGAGGGAAATAGGCATGGAGGCCACAACTACCACAACCATCAACATATCAACAACAACCATTCCAATTTCCACCACCTTCTATGGTTAATCCATACCAAAAGTCACAAAAAATTCTTTTGGGTTTTCCATCCTTGACTGCTCAACCCATAAATCCAATAAATCATCGACCACAACCACCAAGACGTACATCTATGTAAACCCAAATGAATCCCAACTCCAATAATAAGGTGACTCAAACAATGTATAACAATGAGACAAAATGTTACTCCACCTATCCAATAAACACATTAGAGATAGATGGATTTAATTTGAGGTTAGGAAAGGCTCTTTTGGGGCCCACTCTTATAGAAATCAATGATGAATCAGAACCAAAACCAACTAAGGAACCTCCTTTTCTCGAAAGATTTCAAATTGAACCAATAAAAAGGGAGGATTCTCAATCCAAGTTTTATTTTCTTAATGAATTATGCAATGTTAACATCAAAATTCCTTTGTTGGAGGTCATCAAGGATATTCTTGTCTACACAAAAACAATTCATGAAATTTGTACCCAGAAGCAGAAAAAGAAGCAAGATCTAAAAACTGTTCAAGCCATCAGACAATTGGAAAATCTTATGCTTGGAAATATAACCATTCAAAAATATTTTGATCTAGGGAGTCCGCTCATTAAGGTAAAAATTGGTAAAGTAAGTATTCCTAATACCCTTGTGGATTTGGGTGTTACAATTAATGTAAGGACAAATGAAACAAAGGAAAAAAAATTCATTGGAAGTACTTAGGCCTACTCCTACAGTTCTTCAAATGGAAGATAGATCTTTGGTTAAGCATGAAGGTGTAATTAAGGATGTAATTATTTCTATTGATTCATGGGAATTCCTGACTAAATTTTTGATTTTGTAGCCAAAGATTAAGCTGGGGGTATATCCCCTAATTTTGGGATGACCTTGGTTAGTAGCTATGGATGCCTTTTTTAATTGCTGATTAGGGAACATGGTCATTTATAATGGCAAGCATAAGAAACAATTGACTCAATAGCCACCAACCCAACCTTTATTGGAAATAGAGAACCCAATTTGGATTGATAGTGACTTGGATGAGTCATTGCCAATTCTAACAATTGATAAAGCCCTAGATATGGAAGAACCTATTGAGGATAATGTTCTTGTTAGTTTTATTCTTAGAAGGTATACATCTAATGAAATTTTTGAAAACATGGTCCTTCATTTAGGTATAAATACTCAATGTCCTTTCGGAAATTTTCCATTGGTTGGTAGTTCACAATCTGTTCAACACTTTACCACATTACATCAATTTTTACCTAATAATTTTTTGTATGGGTCTTTTTTATTTTCAAATAGGCCACCTATTTTGCAAGAATTAGCCATTAACTCACCCATACAATCTAAAGCTATGGAAATTCTACCTAATTGTACACTCAACATTAATCCACAATTAGATCCTTAACAAATCTAGGACCTTATTGCCATGCTTAGAAAAAAAAAAGATGCATTCGCTTGGGAATACCAAGATACGTGTGGCATTCATCCTAATACCTATACCCACCATATCTAAATTGAAGAAGGTAGTCATCCAATTAGGCAACCAAAACATTGGCCTAATCCCGCTTTACATGAAATAGCTGAGGAATTACAAAAAATACTAAATGTTGGGTTTATATATCCTATTTCATAGAGTCAATGGGTTTCTCCTTTAGTTGTAGTTCCTAAGAAAAATGGTAAATGGATAATTTGCGTGGATTATAGAGCATTGAATAAATCTACTAAAAAGGATCATTTTTCATTACCATTTATTGATCAAGTGTTGGATACTCTTGGAGGTAAGAAATTATTTTCTTTTTTGGATGGATTCAATGGTTACAATCAGATTCGGATCGCAACAGAAGATCATGACAAAACTACTTTCACTTGTCCTTAGGGGACTTCTGCTTATATAGTCTTTCCATTTGGCTTATGTAATGCTCCTTCTACTTTTCAATGGGTAGTGTTAAGCATTTTTTCAGATCTTGTCAATGACTATGTTGAGGTATATATGGATGATTTTACTGTTCATGGTGACACTTATGAGGAGGCCAAGACAAATTTAGAAAAAGTACTTAAACGTTGTATAGATACCAATTTATTGTTAAGTCATGAAAAATTCCATATAATTATGACTGAATGAATTGTGCTTGGCGATTACATCTCCTTTAAAGGCATACAAGTGGATCCTAAAAGATCCAAATTATCCAAGAATTGCCCACACCTTCTAGTCAGAAACATGTTCATAGTTTTCTTGATCATGCAGGGTATTACTGGAGATTTATTCAAAATATTAGTAAAATTTCTTCTCCTTTATTTTCTTTTCTTGCTAAGGATGTTACTTTCTCCAAGGCACATGAGTGTAAGGAAGCCTTTGAAGCCATCAAAACAAATCTTGTAACTACACTAGTTCTATGAGGTCCAAATTGGGAATTTCCATTTCATATTCATATAGATGCTTCAGATTGCTCGATGGGAGATGTGCTTGGAAAAAAAGAGTATAATATCTTCTACTCTATTTACTACATCAACAAGAATTTCACAGGGGCTGAGGCAAATTACACGGTAACTGAAACATAATTCTTAGCTATTATATATGCAATTAATAAATTTTGGCATTATATTATTGGTTATAAAGTGTTTGTCCACACAGATCATTCGACAATTCACTTTTTAATGAATAAACTTGTGGAAATTGGTAGAGTCATTAGATGGTTTCTTTTAATCTAGGAATTTGATATAACTATACTTGATAAGCCTAGTTGAGAAAATGTGGTTGCAGAATTTTTGTCCATGTTACAACACTTAGATACTGAACCATCTCTAGTCAATGATGCATTTCCATATGAGCACCTCTTTACCATATCCGCAAAGAGCCCATGGTTTTCTGACATTGAAAAATATCTAGTCACTTGTAGGTTTCCACCACACTTCTCTCCATAAGAATGATAGAAGTTGGTTGGACTTAGTGGATAGTATACGTGGATCAATGGATTAATCTTCTACACTGGCATCAATAATATCATGTGGTGTTTTGTATCCAAAGATGATGTCTTTGATATACTTCGTGCATTTCATACAAATCCATGTGGGGGGCACTTTTCTTCTCAAAGAACTGCCCAAAAGATTCTCAATGTAGGTTACTATTGTCCTATAATCCACAAGGATTGTAAATGCTATGTTCATCATTGTGAAAAGTGTCAATACATGGGTTGGCCTACATGATCAGATGAGATGCCTTTGCACCCTCAGTTGTCTATCAAGCCATTTGAAAAATGGGGCCTTGATTTTGTCAGACCAATCAATCCACCTTCATGAAACAAGGAGTATATCCTTGTATGCACCGACTATGTAGCCAATGGGTCGAAGTGATAGCTCTCAAGCATGCCAAAGATGCAAAGGTAGAAATTTTCTTGTATTATGATATTTTTACAAGTTTTGGTGTACCTCAAGAAATAACCACAGATCAAGGACCACAATTCACATCTGAGCTCATCTTTAACTTGGTTCATGAGTATGACATTCACCATCGCAAGTCTTCACCATATCACCCTTAGGCCAATGGAAACATTGAAGTCACCAATAGAGAGATCGAGAATATTCTTACTAAGACAGTTTCACTTCATAGGTTTGATTGGGCTACATGGCTTCCCAAGGCTATGTGGGCCTATCGAACAACATGGAAGACCACTACTAGTCTTACCCCTTATGAACTTGTTTATGGTGAGAAGGCAATCCTTCCCATTGAGTTTGAGGTAAAAACTCTACTCATTGCACTTCAATTGGGTATGATTATTTGAAATGCACAAAAGGAATGCATTGATCAACTACATTCCTTAGATGAGCTATGCTAGGAAGCACTCTTTCACTCTAAGGTTGTTTGGAAATAACGTGCCTTGTGGCATGACTGTCACATTCACCAATGATCAATTCAACCTGGTGATTGGGCACTTTAATATGATTCCCACTTCTAGGACTTCAAAGGGAAGTTTCACACATGATAGCTAGGACCCTACGATATCTAGACCGTATATGAAAATGGCGTTGTTCGTCTTTGTACGGTGGACTTTGAATCATGAACTCTCCTTGTTAATGGCCATTTCCTTAAACTATACAAGAAGCCTATTTCAAAGGAAGCTTTATTTCTCACAATAGCACAAGAACTTACTATTGTTCCTTTAGGTCTCCTCTGGGTTTGATCACAAATATTGATAAAAAAAAAAAAGGATCCAGCATTGAGAACCCTTTTTGGGCATTGTTGGTCAGTTAGTGTTCGAAAACCAGACTCTAGCTAGCATTATCCATTTAATAAACCTAGTAGTAAAAAATGATTTTTCGGTGCTACTAGGAGGTAATCGATTGAAAATCGGGCAACCAATGGTCTATTATCTTAAAAATAAGATAAAAATAAAGAAAAAACTACACTCCTATCCTTTTCTCTACCACGATCGTTCCATCCATTTTTATTCCTTTTTCCTCCCTATCTTTTCCATGCCTCTCGTGTCTGATTTTACCATGGTTTTTTGTGGCTTTTAACTAGCAACCATTTTTTCAGTCAATGATATCTTCCTATTCTTTTTGGTGATAGGAACTATCCCTTTCTGGCTCGGGTTCCTGTTGTTTCTTTGATAGGAGGTGGTATTCACTTTTTGCTTTTTGGTTGCTGATTTTCATAGGTGTTTTCAGACTTCTTTCCCCATGTTGCTTTGTTTTCCATTGATCCTCTTGTTATATCTATGAATTCTCTTCTTAGTTTTCCTACCACCATCATCTTCTCTTTGCCATTCTAACATCTCCATCTATCAAACGATTCGCTATCTTTTCTATATTACCATTTTGTTGTCCCTTTCACGTGATTTTCTCTCGGTGGTTGTCATCAATATATAACGATTTCCTGCTTGTCACATCGATCTTCTTTCTGGTCACATCTTCACATATTTCCAATCTTATGCATTATTTCAAAGCATGTGATGTACCTTTTGGTGATCATGGTAATCGGTAACAAATTTCTCTCTATTTCTTTCTTTATTTTATTTTATATTATATGTTTCCCTCTGTCAAGTGATACTTTTCCCCATGGATAGTTCAACCAATCAGCTAGGGGAAGGGTTGTCTATATCATCATTTATTCCGAGGGTTATCACAACCATTATTTCAGCATTAACCTCTCATTTACTATACTTGCCATCATTTCACAACCAAATATTCATTGCTAAATCTAGTTGTTAACACCAACTCCTTTGAAAACCATATTGTCTCAGTTCTGGTGTTAAGTTATAGTGAGTTCTTATGAGCATGGCAAGAGGTCACCATCCATATCATGAGCCCATCACCATGAAAATTTTGAAAATGCATGTCGAGGCGTATGCAGAGTTTGAGAAGGCTCATTGGGATACTTATTTCAAATAGCTATGAGGGTTTGATGAGAGGGTGGCACTAGAATTCACCCATAATTTTCACAACCAAAAGCCTATTGTTCATGGGCTGGATATCATAGTTACAATGGAAACCATTATGAAATTTTTTGGACTTTTGTTGAGTGGAGGACAATATTTTCCAAAGAAGTCTATGCAGTCCACGATGTTACAACTGACATGGAAGAAATTTTTGCAGAGAGGATAATTTCTAGAAATGGTTTCTTGGTAGGGTACCAAGCAACAATATTTACCAAGGCATTGGAGAGAAGTCACCAGGTACATAATTCAATATATTACTTGTGAAGGGACATTTCAGTATGTTTTTTGTCAACATTTCAAATTAATGTTGCATTTACAGCAAGGGTTGTTGATTAATATCCCATAATTTCTATACTGAGCCTTGCAATGAATGTCTAAAATGGTCAGAAGTGGAAAACCCCATTGTTTGTCTCACCATGGCTTAATAAAACTTTTGGTAGTCTAGAAATTAAATTTGTTGACTCCTCCTGGTGTTTGGGATTCATTTTTCCATTCTTAGGATGGTAACGATATTTTACCCTCTAAGGAAGAGGAATCTTCTACAAAGGGTTCCTCTGAAGACAACTCTTCAGATGAGGATTCTAGTTCTGATGAAACACCTAAGAAAAATAGGGGAAGCCCTGGTGAATCCTCTGTACAAACCCCAAGACCTAGAAAGAGAACAACCAAATGTGCCATACACTAGGAAGCCTCAAAATATAATAAGTCAAAACCCTCACCTTTAAGTGAGAAAAGATTTGAGAAAATGAAATCCTTGGAGCTGACACCCACTGGTCAATCTGGTGAGAAGAAGGGAAAACAAAAGTTAGATGCTTCAAATAAGTTAGATAAACTAGCCTAGGTAGTTGGTAAGGTGTTGGGGTCTGAGGAAATATAGGTCTTATCTGAAGTCCCGAGGAAATGCGAAAAATTTCACAAAAGAATTTAGTAGGGCAAAATGTTAGAGAGAAAAAGAACAAGAATCGAGACAACAAGCTGATGAATCTCTAGAAGATTCACCTAGTATTGAATTAGAGAATGAGCCAATTGAAAGTCATCTAGAACAAATAGAAGATGTTAGGGTTATGATGCTGCTAGAAATAAATTAGGAATAGTAAATTGAAAAAGAGGTGGCCCCGAAAAAAGAAGTACAGGTTCTGGAGGAACAAATGGATAGTATTGACAACAAAACTCTGACACAAGTTTTGGTAGAAGACATTTACCATGAAGAGAAAGATGTACAATCTATTCTTGACCCACAGGAGGAAGAAAAGATGAATGAAATGGTTGAGGATGTGAATGCGAGTTTTCAGACTAGAAGTCTTGAGGCTAAAGAGGAATTTGAGAAGGAAGACCCTGATTTAAGTATGATAGAAAAATAATTACAGGATCTGAAAGAGAAATTGACAATAGTACAGGTAGAAAACTAGAATTTGCATGGCTTGCTCCAAGAAGCTCATTCCATTGCCAATTCTCAAGTAAAGGAAATAGGAGAACTCAAGTTTGAACTTGATAGAATAACAACTTCACAGATGTCTACCCAGGAACATGAACAAAAGGTTTAGAAAATGTGGCAACAATGGATTGATCAATTCAATGGGAACTTGCAAAAACTCACAACTCTACCGAGTTTGTAGCCTTTGCATAGGGACATGAAAAATTTCTAGGTGGGGGGAAATTATGAGTATAGAATAAGTCCACTATTTTTACCTTATAATTTCCTTTTTATCTGTGTCCCTATCCCTATTATTGTTTCCATTTTCTGAAGGAACCTTAATATTTAATAAAATAGGGAAAAGGAACTCGGATTAATAAATTACATAAAATCATGATAAATCTGATCATTTTGTGTCCAAATGGAAGGAGATAGTTCAAAAGGGAGTTTAAGGTTGTTACAAATGGAATGACCTCAAGAAATTGATGGAGGGAAATCAACAAAATTGTGTTAAGACTTTTTATTTTAGTTAAGCTTTTTTGATTTAGTGTTAAAAGTGGCCTACAACCTTTTATTGATTTTAAATTATTATTTGAGTGGTCGATAGGCCGAATGAACAAACAAACCTAGCTATTTTTTATAGTATGATCGACATATATATATGTATGCATGATGGAAACAAGGGAATATAATATATAGTTAAAATTTTGACTTGCGCGATAAAAATATCTATGTTTTATTTTGTCTCCGTAATTCAGTTGAATGAGAACTAGTGAATAGATTTGTGTGCGTGAGCTCCATCATTAAATAACCGATGAAGGCAGGGCCCACTTCCTCAGTTGTTGGTGATCTCAGTATTAGATTTATATGTGTGGTAATGTGTTTTTTATAGTTATTTGATTAATTTGATTTATGTGTTATTCTATTGATTCTCATTTCTGTATTGTTCATTTCCTACATCTATGTAATTCATTTCCACAAGCATGTTAGTTTATATTAATTTATGTTGTTCAGATCTTTATTGATTCATTCAACATCTGTTGGTGTGTATTCTTCATTGAATTATCTATCACCAGTGTTAAGAATAGTTTGGTACTGAAGGACAGAGTTACAAAGAGCTAAAAGTGGAATAATTAGATGATTTGTTATACAACCAATAACTCTGATTTTGTTTATATTGTGTCAAGGTAGATTCTTTATTCTTCTTCATAGAGTTTCAGTTTTGTTCTATTGTATGTTAGTAATTTGTTTCTCTTGTACAAAGTTATCTCTTTATGGGTTCTTATCACATATTGTGACAGGAAGTCTCCCAATTGGAATTCTATTTAAATATAAGTTACATTTTTTTGCATTCATCAACCCTTGGTTTATTATTTGCAGCTCTTTGACATATTGTCACAACATGGTTCAAAAGCCTATGTTCCTAGATTGACATCTTAGGATAAACTAAGGAAGTCATTTCTAAAAAGTGTAAATCAAAATTATTTTAAAATCAAATTAAGACCATAGTTTAGTCTAATCAGGGCACCTCATTTCACGATTTGGAATTGTAAAATATATTCAGTAACTTGTTAAGAAAATAATAAATAATTATTAAATTTTTCCTTATATTAGTATGAGATTGATTGTAAAATGTTAATTTATAGGAACTAAATGATATATCCATTAAATAAAATTTAGAATTATAAATATAATAAATAAAGAAATGTAGCACTAAAATATAGACCTTGCTATTTGGGATGATATTGAAATACACATACATCTACATAATACATATTCACTCTTATTATGCATTACCATCCTATGTAGTTTTATATAAAAAATAAATAAGGGTTTTCACAAAGATTTTGAATTCAAATGCAAAACAAAAAATAATTATAATAGAAACAATAAACTAGGAGATACCAAGAAATATATGAAACATAAAAAAAAGAAGTTCACCATAAATAGGGAATCAATGATAAACCTAGTTTTCACTAGGTGTGTGTGTTCCATTCAATTATGAGGGCCAAAATGCATAAATAACAATAAAAAATGATTCCTAATTGTTATAGCAACAAAAAGGTAAGATTTGAGAGGGTAAAATGATGTGTACCTTGTTGGAAAAGTATTGTTTTAGGGCCCACTAAGGACTCATTCGCCTCTAGTGGTGAATGGGTCCCTATTGGGGCTTCTAGAAATTGCTTTTTGGGTTCTCCTCCTCTCAACCTATAAGTCCAAATTCTAGATGTTCACTATCTCAAGCCTTACTAAGGACTCATTCACCTTTAGTGGTGAATGGGTACTTATAGCATTTTAGAAAATTGACTTTTGGGTTTTATTCTTCAATCTCTACACTTTTGGATCCTAGGTTTTCAGCTCTCGAAAGTCTGAAACAAATCCTATAGCTTTGTTTAAGTATTCTTACACCATGAATGAAAAATTCACAACTTGATGACTTTGACAATTTTGCTTCAAATTTATACTCCACTTGATCTTCAACCTGTAAATCTACAAAAACACATTCAAGAGGAGGGAAAACTTGTTGATTGTTAATGAATAGAGGTTTTCTTAATTCAAACTCATTGTAGTTAATTAAAGCAAATGATAAAAAAATAAAATTGGAGAATAAACATGGAATAATGAAATATTGATACCTTAGAAGTTGTCTTGGAGTATAAATATACAAACTAACATGAGGTGGCCATGAGAAACGCATATCTCAATCTCAAGTAGGATGTGAAACTATGCTTGCAAGTAGATCCTTAATGCTAGATCAACAATATGAGCTCAAGAACATGCTTGAAAGCACTATACCTTTGACATGATGAAATTATCTTGAATTGTTGCAATAAACTCTTGCTAATATTGCTTTGAATTCCATTGGAAATTATTTTGAAGTGTTCTATAATGCTCTTGTAAAGTATTATGATACTCTCTCAAAGTTTCTAGGAGAAACTATGTGAATTAACCATATATTTATACTAAATCTAGAGATTAACCCCAAAATTCAAATAACTCAAGTTGACACTAGAGCTAGGATTGAAAATTATTAAAATCCCAACAAATTTAAATTCAAAAAGGGGTGTCCTATGTGAAGAGGACCCATTCACCATTAAAGGCGAATGAGTCCTAGCACAATTTTCTAGGACCTTGCTTTGGGGGGTGGAAAGAACATCAATAACCCACCTCAAAAATTCTTAGAAAGGGGGAGTCCTCTATGGAGAGGACACATTCGCCACTAAAGGTGAATTGGTCCTAGCACCATTTTCTAGGACCTTTATTTTTCAAAATTTAATGTTGTACCATATCATTATTAGGTGTTGGGATAGATCCTTCAAAAGGTGTCTTTAAGAAGGCTTAAATTTGAGTTAAAAGGGATAATTAAGCTCAGTTAACCATAATTAATTAATGAAACTCGAGATAATTGTGAGTGTTCTACAAAACTTTACAACACCATAAATAAGGTACAAATTAAGTACATTTTAGTTAAAAATGACCCTAGATTAGAGTGAATGTGTACAACACATTAGAACATTAAATCGGGGCATAATTAGGTCAATATTATATTAGTTATTCCCAAATTAAATTAGGAAAAATGGATATATTTTTCCATTACTACATTTATCCCCCACTTTAGTGAGAGTTTTCCACCATGGAAAACTCACACTAAAGTAGACAGTCGAGACACTTTAGCATGCAACAATAACATAGATACATAACCATACCTTGTCAAAGGTCATAAACAATAAAGAAAAACAAAGGATCACACACAATCATTCTAACTTGATGTGGAATAGGGTTGGTTTTCCATACCATACATTGCTCAGTCTTGGGTAGTGGAACCTCATTTTTTCAACAAGGTGATTTTTTCCAATCATGTGTGCTCACTCTAGGGTAGTGGAACCTCAGTATTTCCACTAGGTGAGTTGTTATAACAAGGTGGTTTAGTGATAAAGGAATGCCAGTGTGTTGGCTTCTCACTATACCATGAGAAATTCATGCCAATGTGTTAGCTTCCCATCATAAAAACCATATCAAAGTTATCCTCTTGATAACTTAAATAAGGCACCATAATTCTATTCTTTTTTTTATGTTTTTAAATTTCATGTCAAAAGGGTTTTGTTAAATGGGATTTTTATTTTTTCATGTAAGGTCTTCTTCTTAGGAAACATCATGCCTAATGTCTCCAAGAGAGGGCAAGTAAATAATATCATATCGCCACTTATGGGATACCTCTCAATTTTCATCATGCCACAAAAGTAGATCATATGCTTAGAAATATCACACTCTTGGAGGACATCAAACCTAATGACACCACCAAGTAAATAAGACGTCATACGAAAAAAGAAAATAATGCCATGAAATAAGCCAAAAGATGTCATCAATGTATCCCACCACTTTAAAGTGTTTTCTACACCATTACTATGAGTAATTGTTTTAAAGAAGCCAATGTTTGTCCTAGGAAATGAGATAATTCCTCAAAAAACCCTATGTCGAGTCATATGTTTCCAAAATAAAACTACATCATGAAAAAGGAGAGAGATGAAGGGTTGCCCCTAGAAATAAAATGCTAAACCTAGAAGTAAACGTATGAAAAATGCAATCCAACTTAAGGCATGTCATCCACATCCCAATATTTCTCTTAAATATACATGGAATACAATCAACTAGGCACAAGATAAAATGACAAGTGACATATGTGGAAAAAGCTAACTAACCCCTTGTCCCCACTGAGTTTGGGACAAGAGTGAGACAAGGATGGATGATGGTAATATGTCACTCCTTACAATAAGGAAATTATTTTTAATGAATGAAAAACATGCAATAGTGATGATCCTATGATCCTACAACTATTAAATGGCAAGGAGAAAAAACTATTGTTATTGTTTATAATGTGTAGGAAAAGTACCAACTTGATGCCTATCTAATGAGATATTTCCACATGTAGTATCTATTAGCTAAGGATTCTCAAAAGTTAAACTTTTCTTGGAAGAATCATTTGTAATAGTGAAGACTTGTTTAATGGTTTTATTTCTATCAAAGGAAAATAACCAAGACCATGAGTTGTTTCTTTCATATTAGGAACTATAGGGACACATATACCTTGTTCAATAGAACCACATCCCTTTCCACTATAACAAAGTTGTCTCATAAGTTCATAACCTCTTCCATAAATATTTTTCATTTCTTTTAGATTTGGTCATTGTTCATAATCAACTTAGTCAAAATTTATTGTGTAATTTGCTTGATATTCTAAAGTAGTTGATGTGGATGCTTTAAAATTTTCTATTGACATTACCAATTTTTCTTATCCCTTTTCATACTTTTTTTTTATGATCTTGTATTTTCCCATGAATGTAGGTATGAAATCAAAGAACTCGAAGCATCTTCCAATAGTTTTATGACTTCTTTAGTATTCTTTTCTTTTTATTTCTTGATAATCAAACAACCTTCAAGTTTAGGGATAACCTTGATTGCATACACCTTTTTATATATATGATAAATGGTATTGTAACTTGGTTGTAAAATATTATCATCATTGAGTTTCCTTTTAGGTGGTTGTAAGATGAGCATAGGTTTCTTTTGGACTTTTGGTTGTTGCAAGGGTGGATGAATGATAAGTTGAGGGTTAGGTGGTTTAATAATTAAAGGTCTCGAAGGAGTTCTAATGTTCATAGCCTCAACACACTTTTCTTTATTTTCATTATCTCTTAGAGAAGGGGATTCTAATGCCACTTCATCATATTTATCTAAGGAAGTAACATCACTATTGTTT
This sequence comes from Sequoiadendron giganteum, assembly GCA_007115665.2. Taxonomy (NCBI): domain Eukaryota; kingdom Viridiplantae; phylum Streptophyta; class Pinopsida; order Cupressales; family Cupressaceae; genus Sequoiadendron; species Sequoiadendron giganteum. Next base: position 234,188,708 of record CM021105.1, on the reverse strand, counting down.
GAAAGACATGTTTTAATGTTCTCATTTTCTTATACTATGATATTTTCCCTAGTAAGAGAATTATTAGGAGAGATAAAAACTAGATTTTTATAATATTCAATGGTTGGTTCTTCTAAAATGACTTCATCACAAGTAGGGGAGTTATCAATGGTTGAATTTTATTGCTCATAAATGATGGAATTATCTTTTCCAATCATTTTTTCTCTAGGGAAAGAGAGACAAATAGGAATCTCATAACTCTTATTGGTTTCACCTTCTAACACAAAAATATATTTGTCACAAATAGGAGAAAGCCAAATTTGATTGTTTTGATTGTCCATGATTTCATCATTTTTCTCTAAGGTCCCATTTTCTTGTGCCATAATATCTACCCTAATGGGGGATTCTTTAGAACACGAGAAAACAAGATGTTCATCACATTTCATAGTTAAATTTTGTAAAGTAACTGCATCACAAATAGGGGAGGCATCAAGAGAAGGACAACTATGATTTTCATGCTTACCAATGATTGGATCCTCTTATTTAAATAGATCTTTCCAAATTTTAGGGACATTCGAAAGGAGATAAATAATGCTATAATTCTCAATCATTGGATCTGTTAACACCAACATATCCTCTTCACAAATGTGTTTTTCATGATCATTCATGATTGTATCCTTTTTCACTAAAGAATTCTCACAAGTAGGGAAGGTGTTGGAAGGTGAATGTTGTGGAACCATTATTAAATGCTTTGTGTTCCCCCTAAAATTTTGGCAAAATATAGCCTATTTAATGTCTCTGAGCTTAGGGTTGTTTGTTGTATCCAAGCTCTAGGGTTTATGTTGCTTACAACCTTTCCAAATGGCCTTAAGTTATCACCATTTTCTATTGTTCTAATTCATCATTGACTATTGTTACCAGTTTCCAATCTTTTAAGTTGGGACTTGTGCCTTTTGAATTATTTGTTGACCAACCCCTAAGATCTAGAAATCATGGCATTTCCCCTTGTCATATTTAAAATATTTCCCTTACATTATGCAAATAATAAGTCAGTCAAATATTTTTCAGGTTTGGGGTTTCATCTTAAGATTTCATGTCCTTTCCCATCATTCACCTAGTCATGATCCCTCTTTAAGAACTGGGTGATCCCACAATACCGGTTTACAATTTTTGGGCAAACCAGACACTGAATTGATTTTTTTTAACTAAATCTTCACTTTCAGGCTCCTATAGCGGCTAAACCGTGAGGAATTTGAAGATGATGAAAACTAGTGATTTGTGATGTTTTGTCCATAGATTCTAAATATTTTTTTTTTCAAAAATTTTGGAGTTAGATTGCACTTCTTTTTCCATTTCCTTCGAAAACTAGATTTGAAAAAAAAATAGCATTTTTAAGGAGTGATGCTCACCGTATACAACATAACGTTGTTTGTATGAAGGATAAAATTATATTTTTTTTATTAATTTTTTTTCCTTAATCAAATTTCAAATTCAAACCAATTATAATTGAAACATAGGAAGACTTTATAGATCATAAATTTTTCTATATTTATCAAAATTATTTATTTATTTTTATTGATCAAGGACATCAATACCCAGCCTGAACATATTTTTAAAATTATATTTTGATAATCTTCTATTTTTCCACATGTGCAAAACAAAGAGCTTGATTTTTGGTGAAAAACCTATGTTTAATAGTACTAAAAAAAAACATACATAATAGAACCAAAATATATTAAAATTATATTCATTTGATAGCTTAGTCCGAGGAATACCACGATCATTTGAAATAAATTTTAAATGAATTCATTTGATCCTCAAAAAGGTAAATCAAGAGTGATTTTTTATCAGCATTTTGATAGGTGTAAAGGAGACTTCATTGTAGGTATGGTTTAAAACTAGTGGGGTTCTATCCAAGGGGGTTTGATCAAACCATCCTCAATTGGAATCCTTAAAATGGAACTTTTCAAGGCTTAAATCATTATATTTTCTAAAAATATGTGATTTCACCAAAAATCAAAATTTCCTAGAAATTGTAAACTAGCTTTGTGGGATCACCCAACTAACAAATTGACATGTGTAGATTTCTTATTTTATGAGAACTATTTGAATGATGAAAACACATCTTTCTCATTCCCTGCTAGCTTGTGACAATATTTGAGCTTATTAAAACTATGTTGACTCAGTCTAAATCAGTGATTGATTTGTTTTTCCAGAAGATCAATGGACACCATTCAAGGGTGAGATAGAGGGAAAGTGAATTTTTCTAGTTGAAATGAGAAATATATAATGGTGGATAGGATGTTGAGCTACCAAATTAAAATTTGTAAGATCTTTAAAACTTGTTTTCAAACACAATTAAAGACTGATAAAAGAATTATACACATCCAAGGAGCTCGTTCCATAGTTTTTAATCTAGTTTGATGTTAGCATTAGGATTTTAAGCTCGTGCTAAGCCAATAAGTTGTACACTATCCTACCTTTGAAATTGTTAAAAACTTACTCAATTATACTCTCTTTATCATTAGATCATTAGGGTTTTCTTGTTTTTTCATTTCTTTTACGGTTTGACATTTATTTCAATTGATTAGTTGATTTTTCATTGCTATAATTCATGTCAAACCATGGTCCAAGGCATAGGCTTTATCTTGTGAAACAATAAACCCTACATTGTAACCCTTGACTCATGGCTCCTAAAGTGAAAACATATTCATCAAAGGGTGAGGCCTCTAGTTTCAAAAGACCTTTGAGTAAAGACCTATCTAACCAACTACCACCTTCAACCAGTGAAAAACCTAAGCATCAATTTATTCTTCAGGGTCAACAAGTAGTAGAGGGCTTAATTCACAAGAATTTTTTTATTAAGGATGTTGCATTGCCTTACACAGGATGAGAATTATTTTGTGGCTAGTTTAGAAATAGGAATTGTGGTATCCTAGTTGGTAACCCTTGGAATCTTGACTTGGGAAAACTTATTGTGCCAAATATACTTGGATATTGATTTATTAAAGGTAATTTCCATCAATTATGACACATTCACTAGGACTATGGTGTCCTTTGATGGAATGGACGTGGTAAAGGTTACTAAGGAATATATTTTCCATGTTTTCAAACTTAGTGAATGGAATGAAGATCTAGTTCAAATCAATGAAAAGCCTCTTGAGAAATAAAATGAGAAAAATAAGAATTCTTTTAAGGTACATATATTTCCTAAGCACCTAGCAGAGATTAAAGGCCAAAAGGTTAAATTGGTACCATTTGATAAGGAACCTTTTTCTATTAATTACTTTGTCCCTTATTTCCAAAGGAAGTTTTACTCCATTTGTCAGATAGTTGGCTATGACCTAGTCATTGGAATGCCAATGGCAGGGATGTATAATGTTGCTCACATCCAACACCCTAAGTATTGCACAATATACGATTATGTTGGGTTTCTTATAGAGAAAATTCATGAGGGTCTAGTAAAGTTATAGAAGGGTTTAGTGGGAGTGAGTTTCAGTTGGTACTCATTGTTTATGCACATGTTTTTGTTCAAAGGTGCACCTTACTTTGGGAAAAATATGACACTGGATATGATGGAGGGTGATTTGGAATTACTTATCTAGTGTTGGACCATGATCCTAGACAAAGATAACAAAACATTTGATTATGTGATATTTGAGAACCTACTTTATTTCGAGTTAAGAAGAGCTTTTCTTGTGAACGTTCCTAGAATTCCCAAGGCCTTGCATGATTTATTGAGACCTAAGGATAGGAGGCTTGAATTGGGGGTTGATCATAATTGGGGGGATGTTATTCCCTACCCCACATATATAGTTTTGAGAGTGTATGGTCCTACTATTTCACCTCACCTACTACCAAAATGTGTGCCAAATAGAATTGGTTTCCTTGAAGTAATATGTAAATTAGGAACTGTGGAAAACAAACACTTGCTAAATCAAGGAAAAGGAACATTTTTCTCTTCATACACATGCTTTTATGATTTTGTAATGAAAAAGGGAAGCTACAATAAAATAAATGTACTCAAAGCTTTCCACGTGAGGAGAGCAGGAGCAAGGGAGTATGATGATCCTAAAGGCTATATAGCCTAGTTAAAGATAAGGAATAGGAGATCCAAATTTGAGCACGGGTATGTGTAGGATCATGATGGGCTAAAAAGTGGTGATATATAAGTGATATGATGGCCGATGTGGCTGATGAATTTTTTTTTACCCAAAATTGATGAAACAAAAAGGGTTTTTAAAGGAGATTCTCAACTTTCCACCAATATAAATTTTGCTTTACTTTGAATTTAATAAATAATTATTATTCATTTTCTATTTGAATTATGACTAAAGTCCTGATTGATAGGCTGATTGAAAAAAATCTATAGCTTTCAAACGGTATCACATTTTTTGAATCCAAAACATGTGTCACATTCTATGCTTCATGTACTATAAGATTAAAAAAAATTAAAAAAATTCATGAAGTTTTGACCGAGTTAAGGTGGTCAGACGTACAATTTTTTATATTTTTCAAAATTTGTAATAAAAATTCATAATTAATTATTTACTTGGAAAATAATTACAAAAAAATATACAACACATCAAGACATGAGTCTTCTACTTATATCTAAAATCTTATCAAAATATATTATCATTTTATTGTGGTTAGGGTGGTGAGACAGACATCTACTTATTTTTTCCTTGAAATTTAAGTACTACTGCATTGAAATATAAAATTTTCACCGAAATGATTTTAAAAAAATAAAAATAAACCTAGTAGTTTAGAAACTACATTCAATTTTCTACAAATTCTATTCTTACATATTTTTGAAATAATATAGATAACTTATTCAAATGTTTACGTCAAGTTGTCTAACTCTGAATTTTCTGAATTTTATTGCCACTTAAGGGCTTGTTCTTTCCATGATGATCCTACACATGCCCACACATTTTCTAGTTCCTTGAGGATGCAATAAGGAATATCTTTGATCTTTTGGAGAGAGAATATGGAAAGGAAAATGGATTACTTTTAATAAAATTTAGAGAAAGGAAAAGGAAAAGAAATCTAAATTTATTACACTTGCAAAGATCCCCAATATAATGTAGAGAATGGAACATGTTCTCCAAAACATTAAAATAATGGTTGGTCACCTTGAAGATGAAAGAGTGATTCAAGAAAAGGGGAAATACCACATAGAAGAGGAATGAGATGGAGGGGAAATCCATATTATGGAGGAGAGGCCTACAAATCAGCCTCCTAAGAAAGAGAAAATAAATTTCTTCTTTCAAAGAAAGAAAAAAGAAAAGAAAGATAATGTTGATGTTGTTTCCTCCCAACAAGAGTAATGAAGAACTCTTTCCCTAATGCCATAAATACCACCACCATCACCTCTAAGGTCAATTGAGCCTAAAATTATGGATTTTGGTACCCCATCATAACATGCCTAACCACCCAAAGATCCACCATTAAAGAAAAAAAGGGTCAAACCAATAGGTTTGGTGGATTATTACAATCATGAATCTGATGAGCACATTTGGGTATCCAAGCGGGAAATACAATAGGGAATGGATTCTGCACCATTAGTGGTTGTTCTACAAGAATTATTTATGAGGTTGACAAAGGTTAACCTCAATTTAATTAACAACACTGATGATTTTAGGGTGGAAGTGTGAACAATATTCATGGATGATGACTCATTTTTAAAATCCAAAGCTTTCATGGAGTTTTCCTACATAGCTAAGAGGGATTCTTATGTTACTAGTATGGCTAAAAAAATAAGTCTTCATCCAAATTTTCCTAAGGAAACTATTCAAGCACATGTCCTAAATCAAGTGAAAGCTAAATTTCATAGAATTACTACAACAAATTGCAAAGCATTAGTAAGGAATAGTGGTGTTTTGTTGTTGCTAGAGTGGGATCTTGTATTTTCTATTAAGTTTGATATGATAAAAAGGTGTGACATACATCTCTACATTTAGAGGAGGAAGATATAATTGCATTGCAAGGATTTGTATTTAGTGAGTAGTGGGATACATTAGCTATATGGGCCATAGCTCCAAGTACAAGAAATAATGATTTTATAGAACCTTACCAAACTATAGGGGAGGCTTGATGATAAAGAGAGTGTCAGAGATATCAACTCTTGACGCAGAAAATATGTTATTGCATGTTTCTTAGTTTACAAGAGCCATGGTGGAGTCAATGACTACAAAAAAGGAGAAATTTAGAAAATAATATAATGACTTGTTGGTTGACTATGGAAGGAATCAACAACAAAAGATGTAGTTGTAAATAGAGATAGAGTTATTAAAGAGAAGTTGTAAATTCAAGAGAATAAATGCATACTGTTGTTATTTCTCCAACTACTCTACATGAGCCAACACTTGATAACTTTACCCCTTCAACAAGTTCTTCATGAGAGTTTCTATTGTATAATATAGGAACTATACCTATTTTAGTGGTAGAGCCAGACACATAAAAAGTACCACAAGTTGAGGAAGGTGTGAGAAAGGAGTTTCTTAAGAAGTTAAGTGATTAAAAAGAAAAATGTGACAATCACAATAGGGAAATCGTAATAGGGAAATAGATTAGTTTCTCTCCTTCGTAATTTTGGATTTAGAATTATGAATAAATGAATCAATGTTAATTTATTCATCTTAAATCACTTTGATTTTTATGTGTGATTTCATATTTTTATTTAGTTCAAAGAGTCAAGTAAGTGCTTAAATGAGATCATAGATTTGGAAGCGAAATTCAAGAATTGTTAAGAAGTTTCCATTTTTGGACATATCAAATTCTGTGTTACAAAGTAATATGAAATAGTCTACAAATAGTTGTTTCCATTTGATAATGTATTGAATTTATTGCATATTTGAATCTATTTCCCTCAGATAAGGCATTGATCCATTTTTTTTGAAAGAAATTTGGGCTCTTCTTCCACCTTTAGAGTTTTGGGCCTAAAAGGAAAGGGGCAATGTTCAAGCACTTCACTCAAGAAAAAACCATTGAGATCTCAATGAAAAAGGGAAAGAGATATTGCAAGGGGTTTGTCCTAAAGGATAAATGAGATCTAATGATGGCTTCACCACCAATTTTAGACTTTGCAAAAGATAATTATATGCAAGATGTAAAAAAAAACCCTAACTCTAAATGACCTAGAAACATGAATGAAAGGCAACAAAGAACTGTAAAAATGGAAAGTGTACACCTAGGAAACTGGAGAAGGTAGAATGGAGATTTCAATCACTGAATAATCTATTGTCAAGGTTGATTGGGACTCACTCACCAAGCTAGGTGAATCAGTCTTATTTTTGGAAAAATATGTAGGGAAAAGTTTCTACCAAAAGGGTATCTAGATCTATAAAAATCCTTGTTAAGCCTATACAGTGGAATTCATTCACAACTTGTGGTTAATCATTATAATTATACTTTGTTGAATCTATCTTATGCTTGTTTGTCCTTGATGACAATATATGTTAATCTGGCATCTTGATGGTTTGATGGTTATCCTCTTAGTTGATCCTTGTTTTGCTTGGCACACTCACATCACTGGTTTTACTATATTATATTAAGTGGCTCTGATATATTAGGTTCATGTGCAGATTACAAATGCCTGTTGAGTTCTATACAGGTTGTTACAGTGTGGCTTGATCAGACTCTTGCATCCTGAAATTGTTAATGGTTCACATGGTGCAGCTTGTTTCTCAGAATAATAAGGTGATCATTTTTTTGCTAATGGAAGTCTGAAATCTTAATGACATTAACCTTTATTATACTTCACAAAGCTTTGGAAAGTATGTTACATTGCAAAATATACGGCATTGGGCAAAAAAAATGTGATGGAAAATTGGTCTTGGTTAAAGGGATTTAAATTGATCTCCTATGTGCATTTACTTCAAGTCAAAATGATTAATATCAACTTAGGCTTTAAAACCGACAACAGTCAACTATGGTCAAACGGAAATGAGCTTGTCGACATATGTTTGGTAAGACCGTGGACATCTTACTGCGGTACCGCAGACAGCTAAGAGAGCAACTGCAGTAATGCGATGAAGGCAGCTAACTGCTATCAAGATACTTACTGCTATACCATGGGCTATCAAAAAGCTACCCAAGGTAACGCGGTACTAACCGCCAGCGATGAGCTAGAGAGTTACCGCTATACCGCGAGTTGTCAGAATGTTAACTGCAGTAGCGCGGTGGAAGATGTTAGTGGTTAGTAAACCGCTACCACTATACCACAGGCAGCCAGAATTGTAGCTGCGGTAGCATGATGGAAACCGCCAACGACAAGTAGAATAGCTACAATTGTATTGCGAGTTGTCAAGAAGCTCACTACGGTAACACAGTGGAAGCGGCTAGCGGTTAGCTTGGAGCTACCGCTGTACCACGGGTAGCCCAAAGTAAGACTGTGGTTGGGCGGTAAAGGGAGAGGTAACTGTTAGTTACCGCTATACCGCAGGTGAATAGTTTGCAGGGTGCAGTAGCGCAGTTGAAAATGAGATAAAAGTGTTTGTTGAAAATAGGAAGACCATGAAATTGGTCGAATCACCTATCAATTTCCTACCATCGAGTAAAAGCTCACATAAGGGAGAAGCTCGGGTTGCAGAACCATTACTTCTAAATGGAATTGGTATCTATTTGGGGAGATCATGATGACTTCGAATCTGTTCAATCTCTTACATGGATTATTTCATAACGGTATTATTGGATGCATTATTCTGAAGTTACAGTTACATTGCATTGGAGTTATTGGATGCACTACTATTGCAGTTGGCGTTTCAAGGTTTTTTTTCATGAAGTTTATATATGATTTAATTGTTCTTGTTTTTCAGCTCTATTTTTGTAGGCTGCTTGAGAGGACTGGGTTCAGTCTACCCTGTATATTTGAAAATGCTTGGATATTCCTATCAAAAGAACTTCTTCATATTGGTCTCTCACACATGGACACTGCAACACATGGCATTGTTGGTCAATTGAAGGTTTGGTAACCTGATGATCAGTTTTGTTCTCACTCTCTGAAATAGAAATATGAGAAACTATTGTAACTTTCCTTGTATGTTATGATGAAATGAGTAATTAGATGTAAATAGAAGGATCAGGGCTCTAATATATAGAAAAATCAAAAAGCATGGAAGTAGAAAAAATGAGAAACACATATGGAACAAAAGGGAGAATAGTCTTTAAGTGAAGATCTATGAAAAGAGGAGAAAAAAAGAAGAGAGAGAATGAATTGACAGTGTAGAGAAAAACAATGAGAAATATATGAAACAGAAAGGAAAACTTGTGATAACAAATCACAGTGACTGTATTGGAAAATTTTGAGCTTTGAGATTGAAAATCTAAAATATGAGTTGATAATCAAGTTGACTTAAGGCTTGACAATGCCTGAAATTTTGAAGGTTCATTTTGGAACTTTGAGGATTTTAGTTATTGTCTGTCAAGAGGCACTTGATAGATAAAAGAGAAATAGAGAGATCCTCTATATCATTATATGATTTACTAAAATAGTAAAGGGTTTGGTGCTCCTTGAGTTGGTGCTCATAAATTTTGATGTAGTGGTTTTGAAATTAAGCTAGTAAGGTAGTTTAGGAGTGGTTTTTCTACCCCAGGAGGGTTTTCCAGTTGGCAATTCCTATGCCTCTCATTTATGTGTTTTATGTCTATCTTGCATTATATTTCTTTTAGCCATTTATATTATGGTGATGTTTTAGTTGGTCAATGCTCTGATATCTTAAGGTTGTTCTGTTCAAGTCAGTCATGTTAATTTATATTGTGCAAATCTATTACTAAAGGTCTTTCATAATGTGAATTTGCATCTGCACTCTGTGTTAATTATATGAATGCTCAATAGCTTTTCAAATGCAATTCAAAGTTGCATTGTTTGAAGTGTTATAGTTCTATTCTTAAAGCACAATAAGATGGTTCATAAAGCTTTGATTGAACAATATCATATGATGCTTTTAATATGGGTTGTAAATGATAAGTCAAGCTTCATGTCAATCTGATCTGAAGTACTAATGATCACCTGCTCAAACAAATCTGTCACATTGGGCTATTTCATTAAAAGTTTAATTATGCAATCAGAGTTAAAAGTTAAAATTACTCCACTCTGATTCACACCCCCCCCTCTTAGAGTGAATCCACATCCAACAATTGGTATCAGAGCGTAGGGTCCTGCATTAGGTTTCATACCTATGATTGATTCTGGTCTTGGAAGTTTTTTTCTAGTTGTCGTGGAGTTTATGTCATGGCTAAGTGCAAAAGGAACAACGGTCAAAAGAAAGCTACCTGTGTCAAGCAAAAAATTGATAAATCAGCACCTGCCAAGTCTAGTGAAGTTTTATCTCAAAAATTACCCCTGCCAGTTAGTCCTAAAAGTGATCCTGTAGTTGGTGAAGAAGATCACTTGGTAAGTGAATTTGAACAAGAATTTGATGAAAAAAATTGTGAAGGTGATGAGTTTGAAGTTGATTTGGAGGCAGAACTACTTGCTTCCCTAGATGAGCTTAAGAGAATTAGAAAAGAAAATCAAGATCTTAAGGTATGCTTACAGGAAGGTGTCAGTGTCAATAAAGCTATAATACAAGCTCATAATGATGATAAAAGGGTTATTGAATTACTTAAATCCCAAATTGTTGATAAGAAAAAGATTGAAGAGGGATTAGAAGCCAAGCTAAAAGACAAGAATGAATTATGCAACAAAGCCTAAACAAGTATGGAGAAGAAAGCAAGAAAAGAAAAATGAAGAACTAAATCTTGTGCATGCTGCACAAGAATCATCTCTAAGCATTTGAAAGACCGTATGAAGATAGGGGGAGATGATTAATGCTTTCTAAATAAACCCCTTTGATATCAAATAAAAGGTAGCAGAATTTTACTTATCATAAAATACAAGACACATATCTGTTTTATTGTCTTGCTGGAAATAGTAGTGATAGTATGTGATGATAACTGTCTTATTGCAATGATCCATCTACATCATCATTAAGTTAAAATATGATTTTCTAATATGACCTTTTGGTGTTGCTGTAAGTTGATACTCTTTGTGTAGTTGGGTGTGTCCACAGTAAAAGATATTAGTGGCACAATTACATTGTCCACCGTTGGTAAACAAATTGTGATTAACCTTACTTTGGTGTAATGCTTTGATTGGGCCAGAAGGATCAATATCTTTTTTACTTATCAGAATCTATGATGGTTTGTGTTAATCAAGAGCTTCATGAGGTTAAGATGGTTGAACAATCAAGCAATGCTCTTTTTGTCTTTATCATCAAAACTTGCTATATTGTCTCATCTTTATTCAATACTTTGAAACCTTCTATAACAACAACTTGATAGAATCTCAGCAACTTGATAAAGCATGTTATGACAGTGAATTCATTGTGGTCTAAATTGGAAGAATGATAGAGGCAGTTAGTTGAAAAGCACTAAACTATAAATGCTGAGTTCTGCAGTGTTGTGCTTGAAAACTATGAACAACATACTAAGTGGTTGCTATAAATTCATCTGTTTATTTGATTGTGGTTTTTGATGTAGCATTTTTGGCTTGGATTATGTTGGTATTCTATACAAGAACTTGAGGACAAAAAACAACATTGATAGAAGTTTGGGTATTCTTGAATGATGAAATTATCAATATGCATCTAATGATCAATATTTTTTTGATAGCTGTTTATTACGTGATACTGACAATTTGGTGTCTTGAGACTTGTGTAGTGGACTATATGCTACAGATTTGGCTGCTTTGTGTTTTTTCTGGTAAAAGGTACTATTCTGGAGAACAAGATCAGAAAATTTTTTTTTTTTGTGAAGCTTATTTGTTGGGGGAGCTTGGTCCCATGGTTTCTTTCTTACAGCTGGTTGATCTCTGGTTGCTGCTCTAAGGGTATTTTCAACTGGTTAATTGGTTGTTTTTCCTTGATAACAATACTGGTTTTGGTGACACATTTACATTATTTGGGTGGTACATACTGTGAACAGTTGGTTCTTGGTTCACATGTTTCATGGCATGCTCTTAGTTTTTATATGATGGTACTGATGTTTACCATATGCTCATTACATCAAGATATGCATTAGTGCATGATTATTCATATTGATAATAGTGTGCTTACAAGTTGACTATGAAGAATGGAGTTTAATATGACCAAAAGGTGGAATAGTTGGCCTTGGTGTGCATTTCTGGTTATGAATCTTTAACAAGTTGCTTGGTTTATGGTTGTATAGTGTTGTTCAAATTTACTGTCTTATGATGTTGGTTTACCCTGGATGTCTAACCAAAGATTGATACATTTGTTTAAATTCATGACATTAAGATGATATCCATTGGCATTCATGGTGTGGCAACTTACATAACTCATTTCTCAGGATATTCATGATGGTTATGTTTTTGTTGGACTGACAGTGAGAATTATGTTATAGGTCACAATTTTGTATGGGCATATATTTGTTTCAGGAACAAATTGGTATATCAAGTGACCATGGTATTAGCTCTTAAAAAGAGGATTCCTTTGCATTCGCATCAAAATAGAGGTGCTTGAAAGAATTGGTTCATTACTCATTGGTGCTGTGATTATAATGGCTTATGGTATTGGGTCTACATTTTTTTTGCTGCATTTTTGGTATATCTACAACTAGGTATTGGTTGGTTGTTCTATTTCATGGAGAAAATGGGGAGAAGATGGTGGTATCTTCCTTTTTCCTTATGACAAAAAAGGGGGAGAATTATGAGCATTTGGTTCTGTACTTCATCTTGGCCTGGTGGCTCAATTTTTTCCATCAAGGACAAAGGGGGACTTTGTTGAATCTCTCTTATGCTTGTTTGTCCTTGATGACAATATATGTTAATCTGGCATCTTGATGGTTTGATGGTTATCCTCTTAGTTGATCCTTGTTTTGCTTGGCACACTCACATCACTGGTTTTACTATATTATATTAAGTGACTCTGATATCTTGGGTTCATGTGTAGATTACAAGTGCCTGTTGAGTTCTATATAGGTTGTTATAGTGTGGCTTGATTAGGCTCTTGCATCCTGAAATTGTTAATGGTTCACATGGTGCAACTTGTTTCTCAAAATAATAAGGTGATCATTTTTGTGCTAATGGAAGTTTGAACTCTTAATGAGATTAGCCTTTATTATACTTCACAAAGCTTTGGAAAGTATGTTACATTGCAAAATATATGGCATTGGACAAAAAAAATGTGATGGAAAATCGATCTTGGTTAAAGGGATTTAAATTGATCTCCTATGTGCATTTACTTCAAGTCAAAATGATTAATATCGACTTAGGATTTAAAATCGACAATAGTCAACTATGGTCAAACAGAAATGAGCTTGTCGACATATGTTTGGTAAGACTGCGGACATCTTACTGCAGTACCACAGATAGCTAAGAGAGCAACCGCGGTAATGCGGTGAAGACAACTAATGGCTATCAAGATAGTTACCGCTATACCGCGGGCTTTCAGAAAGCTAGCCGAGGTAACGCAGTACTAACCACCAGTGATGAGCCAGACAGTTACCGCTATACCATGGGCTATCAGAACATTAACCATGGTAGCGCGGTGGAAGATGTTAGTGGTTAGTAAACCGCTACCGCTATACCGCAGGCAGCCAGAATCGTAGCTGCGGTAGCGTGGTGGAAACCACCAACGGTAAGCAGAACAACTACCACTATACCGTGAGCTGTCAAGAAGCTCACCACGATAACATGGTGGAAGCGGCTAGCGGTTAGCTTGGAGCTACCTCTGTACCACGGGTAGCCTAAAGTAAGACCACGGTTGGGCGGTAAAGGGAGAGGTAACTGTTAGTTACCACTATACCGCAGGTGAACAGTTTGCAGGGTGCGGTAGCGCAGTTGAAAATGAGATAAAAGTGTTTGTTGAAAATAAGAAGACCATGAGATTGGTTGAATCACCTATCAGTTTCCTGCCATCGAGTAAAAGCTCGCATAAGGGAGAAGCTCAAGTTGCAGAACCGTTACTTCTAAATGGAAGTGGTATCTATTTGGGGAGATCATGATGACTTCGAATCTGTTTCGTCTCTTACATGGATTATTTCATAACGGTTAGTATTGGATGCATTATTCTAAAGGTATAGTTACATTGCATTGGAGTTATTGTATGCACTACTATTATAGTTGGCCTTTCGAGGTTTTTTTTCATGAAGTTTATATATGATTTAATTGTTCTTGTTTTTCAGCTCTGTTTTTGTAGGCTGCTTGAGAGGACTGGGTTCAGTCTGCCCTCTATATTTGAAAATGCTTGGATATTCCTATCAGAAGAACTTCTTCATATTGGTCTCTCACACATGGACACTGCAACACATGGCATTGTTGGTCAATTGAAGGTTTGGTAACCTGATGATCATTTTTGTTCTCTCTCTAAAATAGAAATATGAGAAACTGTTGTAACTTTCCTTGTATGTTATGATGAAATGAGTAATCAGATGTAAACAAAGAGATCAGGGCTCTAATATATAGAAAAATCAAAAAGCATGGAAGCAGAAAAAATGAGAAACACATATGGAACAAAAGGGAGAACAATCTTTAAGTGAAGATCTATGAAAAGAGGAGAAAAATAGAAAAGAGAGAATGAATTGATAGTGTAGAGAAAAACAATGAGAAATATATGAAACAGAAAGGAAAACTTGTGATAACAAATCACAGTGACTGTATTGGAAAATGTTGAGCTCTGAGATTGAAAATCTAAAATATGAGTTGATAATCAAGCTGACTTAAGGCTTGACAATGCCTGAAATTTTGAAGGTTCATTTTGGAACTTTGAGGATTTTAGTTATTGTCTGTCAAGAGGCACTTGATAGATAAAAGAGAAATAGAGAGATCCTCTGTATCATTATATGATTTACTAAAATAGTAAAGGGGTTGGTGCTCCTTACGATTGGTGTCTCTAAATGAGGGGTTGGTGCTCCTTGAGTTGGTGCTCAGAAATTTGTAAGCAGTGGTTTTGAAATTAAGCCACTAAGGCAGTTTAGTAGTGGTTTTTCTATCCCAAGAGGGTTTTCCACTCGGCAATTCCTATGTCTCTCATTTGTGTATTTTATGTCTATCTTGCATTATCTTTCTTTCAGCCATTTATGTTATGGTGATGTTTCAGTTGGTCAATGCTCTGATATCTTAAGGTTGTTCTATTCAAGTCAGTCATGCTAATTTAAGTTATGCAAATCTGTTACTAAAGGTCTTTCATAAATTGAAATTTGCATCTGCACTCTATGTTAATTATATGAATGCTCAATAGCTTGTCAAATGCAAGTCAAAGTTGCATTGTTTGAAGCATTATAGTTCTGTTCTTAAAGCACAATAAGATGGTTCATAAAGCTTTGATTGGACAATATCATATGATGCTTTGAATATGGGTTGTAAATGATAAGTCAAGCTTCATGTCAATCTGATCCGAAGTAGTAATGATCACTTGCTCAAACAAATCTGTCACATTGGGCTATTTCATTAAAAGTTTAATTATGCAATCAGAGTTAAAAGTTAAAATTACTCCACTTTGATTCACCCCCCCCTCTTAGAGTGAATCCACTTCCAACATACTTTTCTAGAAGTTTTAGACATGATTTTGTTCCTCTCAGCCTACTTTTCTCTTCCTGGTTGATTTACAGATCCAAAACTACAAATTTCCACTTGTGGGTCTTCCACAGGTATCTCCAAGGGTTGATGACAACTTAGACAAATTTGAATGATTTAAAACTTCTCTGCAATCTTTCTTCTAAGGAAATATGTAACCTAAACCTGCAAACCACACATAAAGGAGAGGGGAAAATGTTATGGGGTTAGTGGATAGGGGTTTTCCTTGGTCAAACCCCTTGTTGGTAATTAAACCTTGAAATGAAACAAAATATGAAATAGGAATGATGAATGAACAAAAGATTGTGTTACAAATCACCAAACCCTAGCAATAAGGTGTTACACTATGCTTGAAATGGACACAACGTATGTGGTTCTTGAATCTTGCTTGAAATACTTGCTTGAATCATAAACTCTATATCACAATAACAAACATAATATATGAAATCATTGACATGATGATTATCAATTGAATGCTACTCTAAAATTCTTGATAATCTACTCTTGAATGCATTTGAATGCTCTTGTGAATTTTATTAAATGATAGGTATGAAAATGAGAGAAAAAACCTTGTATTTATACTCAATTATGAAAGAATTCCAAAAGCCACAACACTACAACTTGACATTAGATCTAGGAGAATAAAATCCCACCTGAAATTTGAATTAAATTTTATTTTGGGCCACATGGGACTCATTCAACCAAGGTGGTGAATGAGTCCCATCAGACATAATGTATGGGACCAAAAACCAAAAGTGTCTAGAAATGTGTGAAAACGGGTCTGGGGCTAAAAAGTCTAGGTGGGACCCATTTTCCCAAGGTTGAAAATGAGTAATAGATCCCTAAATTTGGCCCACACAAGCTAGAAACACCTTAATTAAGATTGGTTACTGATTGGTGCCAGGATTATCCTTGAAAAGATCCAATAAATGAGGCTTGTGGATGCAAAATAAGGCCATTTAAACCATGAGAAAGCCTAATTATTAATAAAAATCATAGAAAAGTGCTAAATTGTGTTACAAAACTTTACAACACCCTAAATAAGGAAAAAATAAGATTAACTCTTATTAAAATTATGTTTATTATGCTTGGTAATTTGATAAAACCCTAGAAAAGTTTGAAAGTGAGTTAGAACACTTTACAACACTTTAACAAGGTAGCATTAAAATCCATTAGTTCAGAAGGGCACAAGACATAATGTGAATTTTTTATCCACATTACAACACTAAATCAATCCAACATCAAGCCAAAATCCACAAGGAGCACATAAACAAGTGTGAAAATATCATGGGATTGTTGGCATATGGCTTATAATGTTGTCATTGATGGCAACCTGAGTCATTGATCCAATTCAAACTTCAGTATTTTTCCATACCAAGAGATAGAGTGAAGAATAGGGTATCCAACTAAAGTTGAGTCTAACAATCCATTTGCATTACCAGTTTATCAGTTTTGGTTGTGGATCTCAGGGAAGGTCATTGGGTATCTGGAATATATTATTCTTGAGTTTTGTGCCATCACATCAATTGGTCGTACAAGTTAGAAGATCTAGTTGGCTGATTTTCTGTTGAATAGTGCTATAAGGCCGACTAAGTGAATATGGCGTGTTGTGAATGGTCGAGGTGAAATTGTTTGAAGTAGTTTTGGGTCCTCACTATGTTGTTGCCAACTTTGGATGGTGTGCATTGAAGTTCATTTATGGATTGAGCTAGCGTTTGGAAAATATTTTATGTTTTATTGAAGCCAACATATGGTTGATTGAATCTTTTATTGCATGTATATATAGGCAATCATTTATATCATTTTGGCATGAAAATTAAGTGTGTGAAGTATGATGTAAACTTCAAAAGGATAGTAGATCGATCATGCACAGATTCATAGCTTGAGGAGAATCTTGCTCAGTCCTTAAAAAGAAAGATCTAATGAATGCATTAGAATTAATGGAGGATTCATTCAGTTGGAGATTGAACTACAACAATCCAGAAACAATGAAGAAGATGTTGGCAAGAGACATTGAAAATGTCATTTGGTGTTGTCATTGATGGTAACCCTAGTCAGTGATCTGATCCACTCATCATTTGATCATACCAAAAGTTAGATCCAAGTTTTATGATTAATTATCAAGCAAGAAGATAGCATCTAACAAAATTGCATTCATTGATTCACTTGCAATTTGTTGTTATCCCTTTGAGTTGTGGATCTTAGGGAAGGTTTTTTGTTGTATGACACTAGTACACAAACATCAATATGTGACTATATAAACTACTAAAAATTACATATAAATGACTAACTTCAGTCACATGACTATTAGTGGTTTATTTGTAGTCATTTATAACACCACTAAATTTATGACTAAACACTTTTAGCTATTTCTTTAGTCATTAATTTAGTCATTTTTATTTACTAGTTTACATTAATTGGTAGTAAATACAATCATTAAATGAATAATTTATAAAATACCATAAATTTTATAATGCAAAACTAATATAATATTAAAATTGAACTTAAACATAAAATAAAATAAAACTATTGCATATACAAACAAGCTACAAGGTGATCCCACAATATCGGTTTACAATTTTTGGGCAAACTGGACACTAAATTGATTTTTTTAAACTAAATCTTCACTCTTGGGCTCCTATAGCGGCTAAACCATGAGGAATTCGAAGATGATGCAGACTAGTGATTTGTGAAGTTTTGTCTATAGATTCTAAATATAATTTTTTCAAAATTTTTGGAATGAGATTGCACTTTTTTTCATCTCCTTCAAAAGAAAGTTTTTATCATTAAACAACATTTTTAAGGATTGATGCTCACTGTATACAACATAAATTTTTCTGTATGTATTAAAATTCAATTTTATTTTTTAAGGGATCAAGGAAATAAATACCCATCCTAAACATATTTTATAATTTTGTTTTTATAATCTTTTATTTTTCCACATATGTAGAACAAAGAACTTGATTTTCGGTGAAAAAACTACATTCACAAGAAAAATAAATAAATATAATAATCAAATTTAATTTAATTAAATTAATAATTTTTTGGAATCTTATAATAAGGACTACATAATTAAAAAAATAAAAATTTAAATGAATTCATTTGATCCCCCAAAAGATAAATCAAAATCAATTTTTATCAATATTTTGATAGGTGTAAAGGAGACTCTGTTACAAGTATGGTTTAAAACTAGCAGGGTTCTATCCAAGAGGGCTTGGTCTAAGGTGGTTTGATCAAACCCTCTTCAATTGGAATCCTTTAAATATAACATTTCAAGGCTTAAATAATTATATTTTCTAAAATATGTGATTTCAGCAAAAATCAAGATCTCACAAAAAGTGTAAACCACTATTGTGGCAGCACCATACAACATGCTAGAATTAAAATATTGATTAACATCATGATAAATAAAGGTAATATGCAATAAAAAATTTAATGCAAATATATATATCAAGATACAAGATGTCAAAGTTGTCTAAGAGTTTCCAACTCTTTCAAATACACCATGACAATTAAGATCCCTAAACAACACATTCAAAATACAACATAAAGTAGTGACCCAAGATGTCTAACATTAAGTAGTACATGATAAAAATGTTCAACTGTCATTTTTTGCAAATATTTTAGTGGCCATCGTGTGAAGGTTCCCTCTTTCTCTTTCAAATGAAAAAATCCATCCATTTTGTCTTCATAAACAAGGGGTATCTTACTTGTGACCTTTAAAATATTGACATTTGCATCTCCTATTCCTTTCAAGTTGACTCCATGTACAATAGATAGGGATTGAATCCACCCAATTCCTAGAGCATCACCATCAAACGAATCCAACACCCTAACTTTATCCCCTTCTTTGAGTTTATCAATACATTTCTTCAAAAAGAAAAAGAAAAACACATTATATTAGATAGGTAATGATTACCCTTGTTTGCATAATTAGAACAAACATTACTTAAATAGTACTTAAATGTGTGTGTTAAAATAATTACAAATAGAAATTTTCAAAAATAATTGCAATGATTAATCTAATTTACTAAAAAACCAACACTCATACCAGTGATTACAATGTTACTATTAGATTCATGCTAATCAAATACAAAGGCCAAAAATATAAACACTACATTACCATTCATGCATACCAGACACATAAGGTTATGGAAACACTATTACACATAAAAATGGTAGCTAATGCACAAAACAAAAAAAAGAAATATGAGAGCACTACTACTACTACTGCAAGGTGAAGGTGAAATAAATTGGGATGTACAAAAATAGTGGCATTAAAGATATGAAACATAACCCCATGTAGTCAACATAAACCTATTAATGATGACATAAAAAAAGAAAAAAGAAAAAAATGTGTCAAGGAAACATGTGACAACCATTAAGAGTAGTCATTGAGGAAACAAAGCAGTCTTTCTCTATGGCTTTCATAGTAGTAGTAAAGGAGTAACAAATAAGGTTGGATGTAGAGGTCACATAAATAATAGAGAAATAGCCTTTCACTATTAGAAAATAATTCAAGAGTATACAAAAAGAAGTAAGGAATGATGTCCAATGAAGAAGTAGTAGTAGCAGTGAGTTCGATGGTTGTAGAAGTGATTTTAGTGCAAGGGCAACAATTTTTATGGCTATAACAATGAGTTTAATGGATCGAGAAACAAATATCATTACTAAACAATAGGAAGACATTAACATAAAGTGGCAAGAATATCAAAAGAAACTTATTTTAATAAAAAAAACCATAATGAAGAGTTAACAACAAATCCATGAAGGAAAGAACAACAGGTATCATCCAATGAAAGGAGCGACACACTAAGTTCAAGATGTTGATAAGGTCAATTACAATTCCCTAAAACACATTCAAGCATCATAAAGTATTGAAGTGCCAACAATCCCTACTAAAAAGTGACAAATTAGGTACAATGATTGTTCTATAGGTTACATTCAATTTTTTAGTTGTCTATTCACTATTTTATAAGCTTGTTCACTATTTGGGATCATAACAATCATTAATACATGAATGGTTTCAAAATCAAGGAAAAGTAATGTTTCATAGCAATCAGCTCAAGTTTAGCACCAGTAGTACTATCAATATCATGCATATACTCCTTGAATTCAACATAATCATTGTCAACATTGTCCTGAAGTTGTGTAGCTTTGTTGAGAGCTCTATTGACAAGGTCTTTTCCTTTTTGTTTTTCTTTCATATAATTTCCCTACTTGTGGTTTAATCATCATGAAAAGTTAATATAAGTCAATTAAAAAATGCAAAAGCTATAATTTTTTATCCACAACAACTAATATATTACCTCAACTTCAAAACTACTATGATTGACATCACGACACTGTTGTTTTCATGATGCTTTGATAAAATTGCTCTGCATGTAGTTTAACCATCAAGAAAAAATATATATCCAAATGAGTAATTCATATGAAAAATAGTCAACAAAGCCTTTCCAAGCATAAAACTCACAATAGGTGGAATGGGTGAAATTCCATTTTTGTAGACTCACAAACCCTTGACTCTATCTTTATAGACCTATTTTAGATATTTTACTACAAAATGCACAAAATTCTTCAAGAATCCAAAAAATTAGAGACAAATTGAATTTAACTCACCCAACCACCTAATTTAATACAAAAGAGAACAATGAAACCCTATGCAGGCACGTATAGAAGCTTGAAACTACAAATAATCAAAAAAATCTAAGAAAAGAATAGAATTTCAAGAAGTGTTATTTGGATAATTAAGTATAATCATATAATTAAGGTTGAATTTTTTCTCCAATTTGACATTGTCTGTCGTTCTTATTTGACTTATTCAACTGCTTTCTTCAAGAAATAATTAAAGTCCTCTTGTTAAATCATATATAACTTGGTTGTGTCAGTTGGATCCATAAGTAGATTTTGTCAATCACTTTCTTGCATGTTTATACAAGTTATAAACCAACCAAAGGGTGTGAAACAGTTTGAGTTATTGCCAATACAATTCATTTATTTTAGATATTCATTTGACTTTGTTTACAAAAAAAGGCACTAGTCTCACCATTTCATCATTTATTTATATCAAATTTATTTTCATGACATTTTTTAATTGAACATGTTCATAAATTTCATCTTGATATTTCTTATACAATTTATGCCAAATTAGTATTACATTTTTCCACTCTAAATTGCCATTGTGGATAGATTGCTTAAGTAGGATACATATAGTCTAAGTCTGCCTTATTTGCATAGGTATACCCAACTAGGTCTAGTAGAGCCTAAAGAGAAGAAGGTTAAAATAAATTATTTGGACTTGTCTGTTAAAAATAGAGGATTGAGCCATTGGTTGATCATATTTGGAAGCAATTTCATTAAGTTTTTAACATTCAATCTGCATTTTTGTTATGTTTTCCTTGAAGTTCATTGTGTTGTATGGACCCGTATAGGTTTTTCATGGTCTAGAAACTTCTAAGGATGAAGGTACATGTGTTCACTCTCAAATGAATTTAATTTGAAGGCTTAATTCCTTGTTTTGTGTGAGAAATCAATAAAACACAATGACTGTCCTATTTTGTTGGGTTAAGTGTTTGAAAGGAAAAAATTAATGTATTGATCAATCCACCTACTATTAACCCTATGGATCAGTATATTGTATTGAAATATGTTAGAATAGATGCTTTGATGCATTAGGACTGAAAGAAGAGATAATAAATTGATGTTGGTGCAATGCCCTAGAGATGGGAAGGGTTAATTTCCTTGTGAAAATGAGAAACCTAGACATGGTTTTGATAGAATATTGAAGGGGTCAGTATTATAATGTTTTGGTGAGTTTTTTCAAGGATATTGAGGGATTTTGGAGGAATCGGTTTGGTTTGAGAACCCTAGGGAATACAAGTTTCAATAAATCCTATATATTTACATGGTAAATGGAGTGTTTCATGTGGCAGCATGGTAAAGATCTTGTAGGTAAAAAATAATCATGAAATTTATTGTTTTGAATCATATCTAATGACTTTTTGACGTTATTGAGTGAAGATTAGGTGTTTCCAAGAAAATCTATTTGGTAAAGAGGGCTAATCAACTAGCCTAAGGTAGGGGTATGCTATTGATTCTCTAATTTGGTCTGAAGGAATCATGGTTGGATTTCGCATATGTTGTATAACCCATTAAAGGATATCTTAATCACTGTTTTATATGTGATGTGTTTTGGAAATTTTAGTTGTAAAATTCCCTAAACCAGGTGGGGAGTACTACTAGGATAGTCCTAGTCAAAAGTGAGTTTTGGAGAGGAAAAACAACTTTGTCTTGAATATTGGTTTGGTACTCTTTTTTTTTTTCCATTGTAAGGAGGTTACCACCCCTATTTGCATCATAAAAAATTTAATGGATTTCAATTTTGACTTGATGAAAACTTAATGAAATTACTTCCAAATAGATTTCAATGAAACAAAAGGAAAAATTTCATAGATTCATTGTTCTATGTATGATCGTAATACTTTTCCTAGAGATCATGAGAGTAATTTTATAAAGGCATGTTGTGGAAAACATTTATGAAATTTCCAGACATCTTTAGAATACAATATAAAGATGATATAGTTGACAATCAAAATATTGAGGGATAGCCTCTTACCTAATTTGAACTCATGGAATTATGGTAATTCCATGCAAAAACTCTAGGCTTAATAGAGCTAGCCAACTGCAAATTTTTTTTAGTGAGATAGTTTAAGCAAGTCATTATATGTTGGTATTCTTCATTTGAGTTGAAATGATTTGGAGAGGCTCTTACTAGGTGCTTAATAGATCACTATGAAATCTCTTTTGATGAACTAGATTTCCTCATGATACTAGTATTAGATTTAGTATGATCTAGTGTTGCCATACAATTGACAAAATTTTCTACACTTGCTTCTCTATTATTATTTTCCCACTAAAATATAATGTCACTTTGAACATATAGTTAGTTCAATAAAAAATTGAAATAAATAACACAATGTAAATTGAACCAAGAATCCATACACTTACTCCAATTTTTTCCATTTTGGTATGCAACCCACCTCAGCCAAATGCATATTCAATCCTCACATTATATATTTCTCTCTTTCCTCTATTACTCTTTGTCAAATATTCTTCAGAAAACATAATTTATTTGAATGCCTCCCATTGTTTGGGAGATAGAGTGGATTCTAACATGTCTTTTCCCTCCATGATATTTTTTCTACAATTGTATCTAAAAAAATTCATCAAAAGTCTCATCTTGTGCTTGTTAAATTTTCTAGATATTTTTCCACCAATAGTGTCAAAGGCATTTTCCATTTTTTGTATAACATATTCCACATTTCGTGGATCTTGCTCTGAAAATTTTGATTTGTAGATACCCAATGGGCCCTACATCTTACACCCAACTCAAAGGCCCACCTTGCAACATTTTGTCCAATGGGTTCACCATCTGTTGATACCTCAACCAAGAATGGCTTCTTCCCTTCTAACATTCTTTCTTTTGCATTCCTCTTTGTAGATTTGTATAAATCTTGACTCAATCTTTGTCTTTTAACATAAGTAGACACATATTCTATTACACCACTATAAATATTTCTGGTTGATCCACTAATTCCTTCAAAAGTTGTAGATACGATAAGTGCACTCTCAGGCACATTAGACGCAAGCTGAATATCTTCATGACATTGATTAACAAGAACTTCATTCTCCTTGGCCACATCATGTGTGGCATGAGTAGGTAGATCAGTACTGGTCTCCTAAGATTTTACTTCATCACAACTATTTTTTCACCAAATTCATTTGTTGAATAATGAAAGTGTTGGCTTCTACGAGTTGGCAACACTATATCTTTACTTTCTTTTTGTTTTTCTCTATTTTTTCTTTGCTCTATTTTTATTGCCTATAAAACAAAAAAAATATATCATATCATGTCTTATATACATAAAGCTATTGCCTATAAAATTTTATTAAATAGTATTAAAAAAATAATTTACTACTTAGTGGATTTACAACTTGCATGTTTGGCAAACCAAGACGTGATAAATATTAATTATTCTTGGCCACACGTTCTTCACAAAAGTGCTCATAATCTATCACTAGAATTTCAACATTGTGATCACTATCGTCTAGTTTGTGCCTTTCATTCTTTTTCTTCATTTCTAGATGTCCAAAAAAAATTAATTTATAAATTAGCAACTTGATATAGAGATAATTAACCATAATAGAAATTGCATAAATACAAGTTTATGAGGTCTCAGTTTCAATGAACAATCATTAAAACATGTATGAAGTCTAAAGCACTACAAACAACAACAGTCATTAGATGTTGTGGGTATTTCAGTCGATGTATATTAAATAGTGGTGCCATGCAGAAATGTTAGTTGCATAAAACACTTAATGTATTTCAATCAATCCATCAAATATTTAGGAATAATGTTTTCATTCATGGTTCAATAAAAAAAATTGTATTACCAAATGTAACACCCCTCTATTTTTCTCTTATGTTAGATTAAGATGCTTTGTTATTTTATCATTTCTTATAAAGTGACATGGACTATGTGTGTTATGAGATGTAATTTCCTTGATGTTATACTTGACATGCTTTGATTAAAATAATGTTGGTTTATTATGACATGATTATTGCTTATGAATTTTATTAATGATGGAAGTGTCAATTTGATGAAACTGTATTGGTGAAGGGGACAAGATTGCATCACTCGCTTGCGAGCGCCCTATGATTCTGTGATTTCCTCTTCATGGTGTATTTTATAATGATTTTATATGCATGTGTTATTGACGCCTTGGATACAGGTTTGCAGGTACATCACATCGACTCCACCTTGCTTCACAGGTTTGAGCGTGTCGACCCAATGGTATGATGATTGGGAGATAGTAGCTAGGTTACCTGAGTCAGTTCTACACCCTAGGCATAGTATGTCGTCAATCGAGTCTATTGTGTTTTGGATGCTTGTTTTATTATTATTTAATTCGAAAGGGCTCTTGTTTATGGAAATAAATGCTTAGAGTTATTGCTTTAAATAGTGTTGATATTTATTTAAATTAAAATTATACATTGTGATAGAAGTTTTTATTTAAGTTGATTAATTAAATTTGATTTATTTAATTGATTAAATTTAATCCAATGGGTTGAATTTATTTATTAAATAATTAAAATTAATTAATTTTTATGTTGTTGAGAAAATTAAAAGAAAAAGGGAAATTAATTTAATTGTAACTTATAAATTTCAATTATTATTAATTAATTTCAATATGGAATTAAATTAGTATTTGGGTTTAAATTAGCATGTGGAATTATTAAAATAAATGAAAATTAATTCATTTTGGAATTTAAATTTGAATTAGAAGTTACTAAATTTATGTTGAAATTAAATTAGTATTTGGAATTAAATTGTAATTAGAAATTATTTTTACATGTAAAAGGCTTTGAGAAAGTAACTGGTTGTTGAAAAGATATTTTGAATGTGACATGTGTGAGGAGAATTAATTATTTTACTCTGGGTTGAGATATTATTTTTGGGAGAGGAATTTAATTGGATAAAAGGAAAGAAGTTTCTTCACGGGAGATTTTTGGAGAGGAAAAGATATTATTTTTCGACAGAAGTTTTTTTTGAAATTTTTTTAAAACAAAAAAGGGTTTTCAAGAATTTTGGGAGTTTTCTGTATTTTTTTACATCTTCCTAGAAGTGGTGATTTTGGAGAAGCTTTGAAAACAGATCTTTGAAGGGGAGGCTCTACCTCAATGTTCGTTTCTTCAAGCTTTAGGAAAACAGGTTCCTTCAAGTTTTAATGTATTTATTTTAATTACTGAGAAAGATTGTCTGTACAAAATTTAATTCCGTAGAAGCTTGGTTTAAAATGTTATTGAGATTGAAAGATTGCATGTGCAAGAATTTAGGTTCTTCCAAGTTTTAATTTATTTATTTTAATTGCTAAGAAAGATTGTCTGTACAAAATTTAATTCTATAGAAGCTTGGTTTAAAATGTTATTGAGATTGAAAGATTGCCTGTGCAAGAAGTTTTTTGTGTTTTGTTTGTAGAAGCTTTAAATTGTTTCAAATTTTTGTAAGGCTTCTTTATTGTTGAAAAGTTGTGAAATAACTCAAAATAAATCAATCTATGATTTAAGAATTTAGTTTTAGTTTTGAAAGCCTTTATGTAAATTTAAAGGAAAATGATTTTTGTAATCTTCTCGGATTTGTTAAAATCTGCCTATAAAGGTTTTGTTAAATTTTATTTTGAGGAAGTCTGTGAAATTGGATTGAAATTAAAACCCTTTCATAAAATTGAGAAAATGATTATTGTATTGTGAAAATATCCCCTGTAGAAAAATTGGTTGCCCAATTAAAATTTCCCTGTAGAAAGCTTTGTTCAGAATTTTCTTCCCCAATTTAATTTATGGTTGACACTCAATAAATATATATAAATATAATATATATATGTGAATATATATATATATATATATATATTATATATATCCCCACATATTTGTTATGTACATATCTATTTCTTAGTAAAATATTTATTTTAAAAGAATTTAAGGCATCGTCGTATGGCAAGCGAACGTACAGGGTAGGGCGGAATTTTGTTTTGACATTAGTATTTTTGTTTGTATGTTTTTACATTGTGTGAGAGGCACCGCTGCCATTGGCAATGCCCTCCACACAAGTGTGGAGGAACCGCTACCAAGGGCAGCACTGCCCCTCCCCATACATGGGTGCATTGGACTACCACAATCCGCCCCCATTACTGTGGGGTGCGGTTGTGGTAAGCCAACCGACCCCTCCCTTATTATTATAAACCCCCTCCAATATAATATCCATTTTTTTTAAACTTGCGTTTCTTTTCCATTGGAACTTGATTACTTTTCATTAATTTGTTTTGTTATTATAAATTCGTTTTCTATTAAAATCAGATTTATTTAAATTCATTTTTTTTTTTATTATATTCAGATTTATTTAAATTCGTTTTTATTAAATTTGGTTTTATTTAAATTCGTATTTTATAATTTTAGATTTGATTGGTTATGAAAGGTAAAATATATTGGGTTTACTTATATTTTGTGTATATATATATTATTGTTTAAGTATAAAACGATGAGACAAATAATGTTATGGAGATTTATTAATTATATGTATATTTATTTTCCAGATGTAATGTAAAAAAAAAGAAGGGTTGCATGCATTTTTATTCAAATAGAGGAAATTGATGTTTTTATAAATGTAATTGTGGAAAGAGATATTTAATTATATAGTGTAATCTTTTGTAGGAACCAATGTTTTATCATCTAAAGTCTTGGAAATTGTTATTTTTATCAAGAATAAATAGGGAATTGGATTATTAGATAAAACTAGAATTTTCTTCTTGAGTGTAAGAGAGACTTCTAAAATAAATTTGTTGATTTTTGTACTATTATTTTAATAGGATGAATGCATGCACTTAATGTATGATTAGAATAAGTTAATTGCATGACTTATTCTATTATGGAGAAATAGATATTGTATTAAATGAAATTGTGGAGATAGGTGTATTATTTAAATAATGTAGTCCGTTTGAGGAAATAAATGTTTTATTATTTTAAATTGAAGAATTCTTATAATGAGGATATTGTTTTTGTTTAAATAGGCATTGGATAAGATGCATGTAATTGCATGTATTCGGTGAAATTAAAATAATGTGTTCTAAAAAAAATAAAAAAATGAAAAATTATTTAATTGATGTAATTCGTTTGAGAAAATAGATATTTCTTAGTTTAAAATTGAGGGAAGTGGAATAATAAATGGAATGATGTTTTTATAGTTGTTTAAGTTAAATTGAGATATTTAAAAGTCAGTTAGTTAATTGGTTGAATTTTCCTCTTTGTCTTTATATAAGGGTTCTTATTAAATTAGAGGAGATTGAGTAAATTGACTTATTATTCCTTCTTATCACTGAATGTCAAAGGATTTAGTAAATCCAAATCTTAGAATTAATTATCGTGTTGATTGTTGATGTAGTTCTTCTAGTTGCAATTAGAGGAAATGAATATTTAATTAAGTATATTGTGGGAATATTTATTTAAAGATATATATATTAGGCTAGTAGAAATAAAGGTTTTACTATTTTAAATTGAGGAAATAGGGGAAATGGTTCGTGTGATGTTTATCTTTGTTTGGAAGTACCTTTTTTAATTAATTGGATAGATTGGGATTATTGTGTGGTGTGAATTTTGATTAGTCATTTCGTTGACTATATGCAAGGTTGTGATAAATTAGAATGTTGTAAACATTAAACTATTATGCTTTTATGATGCGTTTGAGTTATCTTTTGTGATATTTAGGGGTAATCAAGAAGACGTATTGTAAGTTGACCTAGTAGGGTATGTTATATTTGAGAGTTGTTATTTCATGGTCTTGTCTGTTGTAGTTCTCTATGGTAGTAAGGTTTGTTGTTTTCAGTAAGTCATCCGGTTTCCATGAACGAGAAAGGGTTGATCTTTTTTGAATGGTTTGTCCTTCTTTGAATGGATTGTTAGATATTTCGTATTTCCTTAGTTTGGAGTGGTGATGTATCACATGATAACCGTAGGAGGGTGAAGCTCAATGGGGGCCGAGATCTGGAATGATCTGACAAGTAACTCATGTATCTTGAGTGGTTTTCTCCTTAGTTAGTAGTATGTTTAGGATACTGGTGAGTCATACTGTTAAACTCCAGTTTCAATGTATTCTTGAGTTAGTGTTGAACTTGTGGTAGTTTTGTTTAGTGTTGAGCCATCTTGTGACTAGAGGTTGTAGGGATTGTCCATGTATCTGTGTTACTCTCTCCTAGCACAGGGGGTGGGCCTTCAGGTACCACTTGGTTGGGAGGAACGTGTGCCCTACACCATTGGGTCCCCTTTTGATTTGCAGATTGCATTGCATGGTTTTTCAGTGGAGAGCTCGTAGTGGTTTCATTCTTTAGATTAGGCCTTCTCTTTATTTTAGTTTAACTCTTATAATTATTATACTCCTCATTTGTATTCAAGGAGGATTCTTGTAATTGTAATAGTTAGGTGTGATCTACCTCATTTCGGGAATGATTATTGTAATCTACTTTTAAGTTCATGTTATCGGAAGCTTCTTATTCTATTCTATGTGTTTGTAACTTTAATGCTTATAAGTATGTGAAATTAAATGTATGGTTGATATTTTAATAAATGATTTCTATTCTAGTAGTGTGTATGTTTGGTTATCGATGTAATCTTGTCACGTTACCTTAGAGGTTGTTGCGAAGTGTTGTGCATCTTCTTTGTTAATAATGCACTTTTAAGAAAAATAAATTATATGCTTTCGCATTGAGTTGCAAATTCATTTAGGGTCCTGTGGCAGGGCATTACACATGGTATCAGAGTGCCCCAGGTTCACACACTGGATCCTCTGGGTACATTTGTGTCCACTATGTTGTCCTTTTTGATTATTTAGTGGAGTGTTAAGTGATCACGTGGTCATGGATTTTATGTAGCATGTTGTACTCTGATAAAGAATGTAGCGTGTAAGTAACCTGATATAAGGTTAAGGTTGGAAAGTTAAGATACGTAACCCATGGGTTATGGAATTGGATATTCCTGTGGGATTATGTATGTAGTTGTATTCCCTTGTAAATGTAAGAAACCAATAACTGTATCTTGTTTGAATGTTGTGGATACCCATACTTGCTTTGTGTATCCATGTGATGGTGTTACTTGGTACCCATCCATGGGAAATTGTCGCATTTTGGTGTGGGATTAACCATACCCTTATGTGTGTTTGCATGTTTGTAACCTAATTGAGGGCCAACCCATGTGAGGTTGAATCTTGTATATTGGAGTAACCAAAAGTAGTTCTTTTTCTTTTGGTTCTCTAGATCCTCAATCCGTGAAGGGATATTAGTAGTCACAAGTTTTCTTGGGTGGATTGTGTAGCGTACGTATATGTGGCACAGAGCGTCTCAGCTCAACCAATCCTGAGGAATCGTACCTAATACTTTCCCTTATGTTGGATCAAAATACTTGATCCATAAGTGTTAGCCTAATCCCCACAGATTTGAGTATAGCAGCATGGTTGTTAGTTATGCCTAGACGTCTGTAGAGGCGATGATCTGGCATTAGTGAGTTAACCTCGTCTGTATGAGAGGTGAAGCTCGATAGCCCCGTAGTGATGTTATCGTATTGCATTATGTATATGTACCCTATCTACATGTGTTCCGATATGATGCAAGAGATACGATGCCACTCCCTACTCATGTTCCGACATAGTGATGGTGATGATGCCGTGTTAAACGATGCCACGTGTTAAAACATGTGAAGGCGCATTATGAGATTTTCTTTGTTAGCCTACTTGTGCGATGAGCATTATGGGGCCTCGAACACTTGTAGAGGGATCCTCATGGTTGCCTTGACCATGCTGGTCAGGTAGCTTATGAGTAGATCCTAGCCATGTATACCTCTGGCTATAGCGAGTTCCTACATGTGTTTACTCCATGAGGTATCATGTGTGGGGTGATTTTTGCGCATACCTATTTCCGCAGACCCACAGACACACTGCCATGTGGCATGCAACCAATATGTGCCTTCTCTGACTAGCATATGACTAGGTAGAGTGACAATGTTTTCTTTAGTCGTGGATACACTCTAGTCATGTGGATAGCATGATTATTTCACATCACATGAGGGCTAATATCATTCTAGCTGAACGTTGTTTCCTCCTTCCTCGTTGGTGGCTAGTATTTAGTCACATAGTGTTGTATAGTGCAATTTTAAAGATTGTGAATTTTCTTTTGGTTATTGATGATTTTTCATTTGATTGTGAGGACCGACACATTGTTATATTTGATTGTGAAGGTTTAGCCACAACTTGTGATCTTATTTTCTTATAATCCTAGTGGTTATATATTTTATTTAGTGTTGAAATTATGCGCATTATTGCCTTATTGTTGAAATGGAACTTTAATTTGATCTTCTTTATGAATTTGGTGGCAAATCTAGTTATCTTTGTTGTTTTCAATGTCGGTTATGTGTCGTATTGTGATTCCTCTCCAAGGTTGTATGAGGCAAACTTGGTGAGTGTGTATGAGGAAGTAGATGTAGGAAATGTAGAGGATGGGGGTATGTGAGGCTATACGCAGCTAGAACCCACTACTCACCTATGTGTGATGACTATCTCTTGGAGGCTAATCCCCTTACACAATAAGAGACAAGTCATTGTGGCCTTGTTTGGATGGTCTCACCTTTCGTGTGGCCTAACACCAGTAAACCACTGATTGTGATGTTGATATATATGAGATGGTTATATGTTCTTGGTTTATTGGATTCTTCTATCATGGATTGGTATGCTTCTTTTCGGTGTCTTGATGGACCCTTGTGTAGCCTTGTTGTGATTTCTGGTGTTGTTTGTTGGTATGTTTTTGTAGTATGCATGTTTAATCATGGGTGTGGTGCTTTATCTCTGAGTTTTGTAAGTTAATTTCACCTTTGGTTGTGACTCCCTTCTTGGGTGGTGTGTATAGGATGCCTAGAAGGGGTAGATGTAGCATCGATCATCGAAACCCTACTTTTCTGAGTTCCCACAAGAATGATCATGAGGATCACCTGGGTCCACTATTATGTTCTACAATTGGGGAGATTCTCACCCATCTTGGCTCTAGTCAAGATGGTGGTCTTCAGATATATAGAGAAAGGGAAAGAAACCCTAGGAGAAATATTTCTACTTTGGCAACACTTGTGTTGAATGTTTTGAGGGCACGTTCTCTGCCCAACAATCAATCTTATGAAGGTTCAGGTTTTGGAAACTAGATGGTTGGTGTTCCTTTTGGTGAGGTGCACCCAGTAATCTTTGGGTTCTGGGGTGATCATCTTACGCATAGGAGAATTCAGAGTTGGATACGATTCCAACTCCATCACCCCATTCAGATAGCTCAGAACACTCAAGGTGCAACAAGTAGAGATACAGGATGTTACAATTGCAGCCAACAGGGTCACTTAGCAAGACAGTGTTCTCAAAGGAACACACTTGGAATCAGTCAGAGATCGGTAGTTACTGAGCCAACAAGGAATGATGCAGGAAGGACTGGAGTAATGAGTATAGTGGTTGATCAGCATCGAATAGAGCATTAGGGTACAAATGTGGAGATTACTGGAAGTGGACAAGCAGCTATTTCAGGAGCTCATGAAAATCTTGTGGTACAAGAGGCCGAGGAAGTGTCTTCGGTGTTGTTTCCTTTGCTTTGATTCTTGTTATATTAGGATATGTGTTTTGAGACTATGTGATTGTTTAGTTTGACAATGTATTTGGCCTTGAGAATTATAATTCTGAATATTGTTACTTTTTTGTTAGTGTGTGTAGTGGTTCAGTGTCTGAACCATGGATTATGTGTGTTTTGTGAAATTCCGTACGGGGGGTTTTCTCAGGCTTCCAGGAGTAAGCCTGACCCTAGGGGGGACAATGTAACACCCCTCTATTTTGCTCTTATGTTAGATTAAGATGCTTTGTTATTTTATCATTTCTTATAAAGTGACATGGACTATGTGTGTTATGAGATGTAATTTCCTTGATGTTATACTTGACTTGCTTTGATTAAAATAATGTTGGTTTTTATGACATGATTATTGCTTATGAATTTTATTAATGATGGAAGTGTCAGTTTGATGAAACTATATTTGTGAAGGGGATAGGATTGCATCACTCGCTTGCAAGCACCCTGTGATTCTGTGATGTCCTCTTCATGGTGTATTTTATAATGATTTTATATGCATGTGTTATTGATGCCTTGGATACAGGTTTGCAGGTACATGACATCGACTCCACTTGGCTTCACAGGTTTGAGCGTGTCGACCCAATGGTATGATGATTGGGAGATAGTAGCTAGGTTACTTGAGTTAGTTCTACACCCTAGCCATAGTGTGTCATCAGTCGAGTCTATTGTGTTTTGGGTGCTTCTTTTATTATTATTTAATTCAGAAGGGCTCTTGTTTATGGAAATAAATGCTTAGAGTTGTTGCTTTAAATAGTGTTGATATTTATTTAAATTAAAATTATACATTGTGATAGAAGTTTTTATTTAAGTTGATTAATTAAATTTGATTTATTTAATTGATTAAATTTAATCCAATGGGTTGAATTTATTTATTAAATAATTAAAACTAATTAATTAAATATGTTGTTGAGAAAATTAAAAGAAAAAGGGAAATTAATTTAATTGTAACTTGTAAATTTCAATTAGTATTAATTAATTTCAATATGGAATTAAATTAGTATTTGGGTTTAAATTAGCATGTGGAATTATTAAAATAAATGGAAATTAATTCATTTTG
Source organism: Sequoiadendron giganteum (assembly GCA_007115665.2). Taxonomy (NCBI): domain Eukaryota; kingdom Viridiplantae; phylum Streptophyta; class Pinopsida; order Cupressales; family Cupressaceae; genus Sequoiadendron; species Sequoiadendron giganteum. The sequence goes on along the minus strand of CM021105.1, from coordinate 234,154,848 downwards.
GAATTTAAATTTGAATTAGAAGTTACTAAATTTATGTTGAAATTAAATTAGTATTTGGAATTAAATTGTAATTAGAAATTATTTTTACATGCAAAAGGCTTTGAGAAAATAACTGGTTGTTGAAAAAATATTTTGAATGTGACATGTGTCTGAGGAGAATTAATTATTTTACTCTAGGTTGAGATATTATTTTTGGGAGAGGAATTTAATTGGAAAAAAGGAAAGAAGTTTCTTCACGGGAGATTTTTGGAGAGGAAAAGACATTATTTTTGGAGAGAGGTTTTTGTTGAATTTTTTTTTTAAAAAAAAGGGGTTTTCAAGAATTTTGGGGGTTTTCTGTATTTTTTTACATCTTCCTAGAAGTGGCGAATTTGGAGAAGCTTTGGAAACAGATCTCTGAAGGGGAGGCTCTGCCTCAACGTTCATTTCTTCAAGCTTCAAGAAAATAGGTTCCTTCAAGTTTTAATGTATTTATTTTAATTGTTGAGAAAGATTGTCTGTACAAAATTTAATTATGTAGAAGCTTGGTTTAAAATATTATTGAGATTGAAAGATTGCACGTGCAAAAAGTTAGGTTCTTTCAAGTTTTAATTTATTTATTTTAATTGCTAAGAAATATTGTCTGTACAAAATTTAATTCTATAGAAGCTTGGTTTAAAATGTTATTGAGATTGAAAGATTGCATGTGCAAGAAGTTTTTTGTGTTTTGCTTGTAGAAGCTTTAAATTGTTTCAAATTTTTGTAAGGCTTCTTTATTGTTGAAAAGCTGTGAAATAGCTCAGAAGAAATCAATCCATGATTTAAGAATTTAGTTTTAGTTTTGAAAGCCTTTGTGTAAATTTAAAGGAAAATGATTTTTGTAATCTTCTTGGATTTGTTAAAATCTGCCTATAGAGGTTTTGTTAAATTTTATTTTGAGGAAGTCTGTATAACTGGATTGAAATTAAAACCCTTTCATAAAATTGAGAAAATGATTATTGTATTGTGAAAATTTCCCCTATAGAAAAATTGGTTGCCCAATTAAAATTCACCTATAGAAAGCTTTGTTCAGAATTTTCTTCCCCAATTTAATTTATGGTTGAAACTCAATAAATATATATAAATATAATATATATATGTGAATATATATATATATTATATATATATCCCCACATATTTATTATATACATATCTATTTATTAGTAAAATATTTATTTGAAAAGAATTTAAGGCATCGTCACATGGCGAGCGAAGGTACAGGGTAGGGAAGAATTTTGTTTTGACAGTAGGATTTTTGTTTGTATGTTTTTACATTGTGTGAGAGGCACCGCTGCCATTGATAACGCCCTCCACACAAGTGTGGAGGAAGCGCTGCCAAGGGCAGCACTACCCCTCCCCATACATGGGCATGTTGGACTACCACAGTCCACCCCCATTACTGTGGGGTGCGGTTGTGGTAAGCCAGCCGACCCCTCCCTTATTATTATAAACCCCCTCCAATATAATATCCATTTTTTTTAAACTTGCGTTTCTTTTCCATTCAAACTTGATTACTTTTCATTAATTTGTTTTGTTATTATAAATTCGTTTTTTATTAACATCGGATTTATTTAAATTCATTTTTTTTTTATTATATTCGGATTGATTTAAATTCATTTTTATTAAATTCGGTTTTATTTAAATTCGTATTTTATAATTTCGGATTTGATTGGTTATGAAAGGTAAAATATATTGGGTTTACTTATATTTTGTGTATATATATATTATTGTTTAAGTATAAAATGATGAGACAAATAATGTTATGGAGATTTATTAATTATATGTATATTTATTTTCCAAATGTAATGTAAAAAAAAAAAAAGGGTTGCATGCATTTTTATTCAAATAGAGGAAATTGATGTTTTTATAAATGTAATTATGGAAAGAGATATTTAATTATATAATGTAATCTTTTGTAGGAACCGATGTTTTATCATCTAAAGTTGAGGAAATTGTTATTTTAATCAAAAATAGTTAGGGAATTGGATTATTAGATAAAAGTATAATTTTCTTCTTGAGAGTAAGAGAGACTTCTAAAATAAATTCATTGATTTTTGTACTGTTATTTTAATAGGATGAATGCATGCACTTAATGTATGATTAGAATAATTTAATTGCATGATTTATTCTATTATGGAGAAATAGATATTGTATTAAATGAAATTGTGGAGATAGGTGTATTATTTAAATAATGTAGTCCGTTTGAGGAAATAAATGTTTTATTATTTTAAATTGAAGAATTCTTATAATGAGGATATTGTTTTTGTTTAAATAGGCATTGGATTAGATGCATGTAATTGCATGTATTAGGTGAAATTAAAATAATGTGTTTTTAAAAAAAATGAAAATTATAATTTATTTAATTGATGTAATTCATTTGAGAAAATAGATATTTATTGTTTTAAATTGAGGGAAGTGGAATAATAAATGGAATGATGTTTTTATAGTTGTTTAAATTAATTTGAGATATTTAAAAGTCAGTTAGTTAATTGGTTGAATTTTCCTCTTCATCTTTATATAAGGGTTCTTATTAAATTAGAGGAGATTGAGTAAATTGACTTATTATTCCTTCTTATCACTGAATGTGAAAGGATTTAGTAAATCCAAATCTTAGAATTAATTATCATGTTAAATGTTGATGTAGTTCTTCTAGTTGCAATTAGAGGAAATGAATATTTAATTATGTATATTGCGGGAATAGGTATTTAAAGATATATACATTAGGTTAGTAGAAATAAAGGTTTTACTATTTTAAATTGAGGAAATAGGGGAAATGGTTAGTGTGATATTTATCTTTGTTTGGAAGTACCTTTTTTAATTAATTGGATAGATTGGAATTATTGTGTGGTGTGAATTGTTATAAGTCATTTCGTTGACTATATGCAAGGTTGTGATAAATTAGAATGTTGTAAACATTAAACTATTATGCTTTTATGATGCATTTGAGTTATCTTCTGTGATATTTAGGGGTAATCAAGAAGAGGTATTAGATGAGGTATTGTAAGTCTACCTAGTAAGGTATGTTATCTTTGAGAGTTGTTATTTCATGGTCTTGTTTGATGTAGTTCTCTATGGTAGTAAGGTTTGTTGTTTTCAGTAAGTCACCCGATTTTCACGAACGGGAAAGGGTTGATCTTCTTTGAATGGTTTGTCCTTCTTTGAATGGATTGTTAGATATTTTTTATCTCCTTAGTTTGGAGTGGTGATATATCACATGATAACCATAGGAGGGTGAAGCTCAATGGGGGCCGAGATCTAGAATGATCTGACGGGTAACTCATGTATCTTGAGTGGTTTTCTCCTTGGTTAGTAGTATGTTTAGGATACTGGTGAGTCATACTGTTAAACTCTGGTTTGAATGTATTCTTGAGTTAGTGTTGAACTTGTGGTAGTTTTGTTTAGTGTTGAGCCATCTGGTGACTAGAGGTTGTAGGGATTGTCCATGTATCCATGTTATTGTCTCCTACCATGGGGGGTGGGCCTTCAGGTACCACTTGGTTGGGAGGAACATGCACCCTACACTGCTAGGTCCCCTTTGATTTGCAGATTTTGTTGCATGGTTTTTCAGTGGAGAGCTCGCAGTGGTTTCATTCTTTAGATTAGGCCTTCTCTTTACTTTAGTTTAACTCTTATAATTATTATACTCCTCATTTGTATTCGAGGAGTATTCTTGTAATTGTAATAGTTAGGTTTGATCCACCTCACTTTGGGAATGAGTATTGTAATCTACTTTTAAGTTCATGTTATCTGAAGCTTCTTATTCTATTCATGTGTTTGTAACTTTAATGCTTATAAGTATGTGAAATTAAATGTATGGTTAATATTTTAATAAATGCTTTATGTTCTAGTAGTGTGTATGTTTGGTTATCAATGTAATCTTGTCACGTTACCTTAGAGGTTGTTGCGAAGTGTTGTGCATCTTCTTTGTTAATAATGCACTTTTAAGAAAAAAAAATTGTACGCTTCCGCATTGAGTTGCAACTTCCTTTAGGGTCCCATGGCGGGGCATTACACCAAATTTTAACTCGAATTGAACTTGTAGCATGGAAACCATTTTGTACAACTAAACCAATAATTTCATAGATGCTAGAACCATCACTAAGAAATATCAATGGTATTTTGTGACTCTTAATTTTGTTGTTCTATTACGTAATAATTTTTTCATAACATCCAAATACATTCATGAAGGGGTAGATTTCATGAAAAATAACACATATGTTGGAGTCAATAGTGAGCTACAAGCAAGGAATGCCATGATTTGAGGAATAAGTAGTCAAACAACAATGAACTTCAAGATACATGCAAAACCATGAAGAATATTTGATCAAAGAAAAAAAATTAACATGTGTCAGAAGATGCTGATATTTGCAAGAGATAGGATTATTTGGACCATTTGTCAAAAGTCCACTTATGGCTAGCTAGAGCCTAATTATCTTTGTTTAAATGTTGTTAACTATTGTTGGTATCAAAAGATGTTCATGAAGGGGTGCGACCCCTTCAATTTTTTGATATATAAATCAGTTACATAGTTACTAAAAAACATATAGGTGAAGATAGAAAAATAGACTGTAGAAAGCTTCCATGATGTTTACATTTAAAAAGACTATGTTGTAGATATAATTTCAAATAGATCAATGAACAATATTTGATTTTGTGGCTTCATATTGGTATCAGTTGTTTTTTGAATATATTCCTATTTATTTGGTTATGTCTAGCATAATATGTTCTTGTTATTTAAACTAGTGTATCAGAGATATGTTCAACTTATCAAAATGCTTTTTCTTCTATTTTATTAAAAGGTGTAAAAGAAAACATAAAAACAATGTTTAAAAATGCTTCAATTATGGATATTATATAGGATGCTAGAAAAATGAGAGTGATAAAGAACATATATAAAAGTATTAAATAGGAACCAAAGGAGCTATCAAGAAAAGATTATTTTCAAAGTAAAGCAATGATGGTATACATATTCATATTGCATTAATATTGCATACAACATTTATATATGAAAATATATTCATATTGTATTCATATATGAAAACATATTCATATTGCATCATCATTTTTATATGAAAACATATCCATATTGCATTCATATAGAAAAAAAATTCAACATTAAAGCTTTGAAACAGGTATTAGTCTGAAGATTCATGTCCTTAAAACATAAAATAATCTTTAAAAAACATAAAATTCTTACATTAAAGGTCATAAAATGGGGCTCATCAATAATCATCTACATTTCTAGCAAGATTAAAATCCTAATCACTCATGTTTGCATCTACTTTACTTTCTTCCTCATCCTCATTTCTGACATGCAATACATTATCTCTCGCAATTTCTTCATTGGTAATCAAAATCTCTTCTTCAAACAATCCCTCGTTGTCTTCATCCACTTCTTTCAATATTTCTTGTAAATTAACGTATTTCCCATCAGGCATTACATCAACAACTTCCATGAATTTTTCATCTCAAAAAAAACACTGTTGGAATGAAATATGACCAACTTGGGCTTCTTATATCATCAATTAGAAATGATTGGTTAATTTGAAGAGGGGAAACATATAACTCATCTGTCTCTAATAAAAATTATCATGTATTTGCATGTACAAATCCATACTCATCAAATTGGACTACGGATGCTCAAATCCACTTACATTTTAATAATATAGGACTATTTTCACCAAAATACACTTGAATAATTTATTGTATGAATCTAACATAAAATTTCTTATCAATTTCATGAAGAAATTCAGCAATAACAACTCAATCACAATTTGTCTTTCTTTTTCCTTTTTATTCCACTCTTAAATGACTACCATAGGCCCAAATTCCACTAAAATGCATAGCTCATAAATGTGGAGTCCATGAAAGCTCACTTTCCTCTACCGTTATATCTTGACCTTCTTCTTTTGCATCACTGATTGCATTAGCAATCCATTCTTCAAATTTTGGAAAATAATCACCTCTAATCAAATCATGACATATGTGCCTTTGAGGTCGATGTTGCATCCAAGTTTGATTCTCTTATTCATATTTTCTACATAGAATAATGATGTACAAATAGTAAGATTAATAATTTAAATGTGTAAATGCAATTGAGTAAATAAATTATTGTGTAATTTTTTTACCTGTGCCACTTATCGAACAAAGATGTGTTTTAAAGAATAAAGGCATGTATTGGACTTCTTTCTTGATATGATAGCTTGAAGCGACATCCATTTCCCTCTAATACTTCACCTATAACTCTCTGATCTTTGTCATCATCCCATACACATTGATTGAAATTTTTAAAATTGCTTCATATATTCTATTTAAAATTCCATGGCGTCTTGCATTGAATATCCCTTAGACATGTTTCCTTTTGGTTTTTCCCTAGTATGCACAATTTTTTTGAAAACCTTCATATGTCATTCTATAGGATACATCCATCTCATTCTTAATAGGCCACAATGCTCTAGTTCATATTCTAGATGTATCTAAAGATGCATAGACATGTTGAAGATTGCTAGTGGAAATTCTCATTCCAATAGACAAAGAACTTCAACAACCTCCTCCCTCAAACTATAAAAGTTTGAATGATCTAATACATGTAAACTCATTCTCTTTAATATTAGGCCCAACCTTATAATTTCCAATCTTGGCCCCTTTGCCAAAATTGATGTATTTACCACAATAGGTAAAATATTCTTGATTGTGACATGATAGTTGTTGGGTCTCAAAAATGCAGGTTTGAACCACGAGAGGTTGCCAAGATCTCACAACGCTTTAGGCCAAATAACAAGGCCAATTGATGCAATTTTACCTTCTGCTCTTTAGGCTCTACAAAACCTAGGCGGTTGCACCTATGTGTATGTTGCAGATTTAAGATGTGTTTCCTAGTTGATCAATCTATCCACAATGGAAAAGGGAAGTGGACAGAGAAAGTTACTACAATTATTCCTACTACTATACAAATGAAAGGTTTTAAATTATTTTTTTGATATGAATTAGTATCTTTGGGTTGTGGTAGATCAGTGCCTTCTATCCACATGGGCAATGGAGTCAAAAATGTTATGTGTTTCCTCCTATTGGGTTAACTCTAGTTGTTAGGCACTCTGAAAATTCTATGGCTGGCATAAAACTTTACTAAGTCTATGACTTGCATAAACAGTGCTGGAATTTTTCTCTATCAATTTCTTCTTTAACTATCCAAAGGAAATCTCAAAACTACTGTGATTTATTAAGATAATTTAATCCTGGCTTGCAGACACCAATTAATCAAATCACAAAAAATGGAATATATCTTGATAAATCAAGGAATATGCTTGATATGCTGATTTAAATGATTAAAAGACCTCAAGTTGGAGACAACCAAAATAAAGAGTATAAATTGATGCAACACAACAACTGAACACCAAAGAGAAATTCACCAATTTAAAATATTAGTCTTCATTGTTTCTGCTTCAAGAAAATTATGTACATTATTTTTATCCCAGTCCCTTCTCAAGAAAAATATAACTCCTACAATCTAACTACGACTTTCTATCTCTCCCCATATGCCTTTTACAATTGATTTTTTCAAATTATTTATACACTACATCTCAAGGGTCGTGACCCTTCAATTTTCTAGTTATGGCCATTTACATTCTACAGTCAAAAAATATTTAATTAATTGCCTTATTGGAAAATTAAATATTTTATACTATTGCTCTATCTTTTATTTTTCTTTACATACTTTCTCATTCTTTTAATTTTACTTTATGCCTCTATCGCTCATTTAAATTTTGTTTTATCCGCATTTAATGCTTTATGCTTCATGGATTTCTTCTTTTCTTTTACCGCTCTACCATGGGCTTTGACTTATCCTCCTACGGTAACATGGTGATCGGCCCCACATTGACTGCCATGGCTACCTCCATCACTTACCTCTCTACCACGGTCTTTGCATTCACTATCGGCGGTACCATGGTAATCGTTAGCTGCTTCTCCTAACAGTTTATTGCAGGCACCGCGGTCTTCATTTTCACCATGTGCGGTATAGCGGTAACTGCTTACCATCTCCTCCATTGTTAATTGTTCTCCATTGACCGTTACCATCACTGCATGTTAATCTTCTACCAATTTACCATGGTCTCTATTCGGACCTTCCATGGTATCGCAGTATATGTCCTCATTGCTACCCTCACTATTGACTTACCACCACTGCACTACCATGGTCTATGTTTAGACTGTGTGTGGTAGCGCTGTAAGCGCTTTATTCCTACTAGCTAATAGGTACTACCATATCGGAGGCCCTTTTGTGGGAAGCCACGGTAAAGTGGTAAATGAGATTTTAAATAAATGCTAAGTTAGCGGTATATGGTGCAAGGTATATATGGATGAAAAAATATTTTTTAAAGGAAGGGTATTGAAAAATAGATATAAATGAATAAAATTCCTTAGGTTAATAATGGAAAGTTTAGATTCAAACGAGAAAACCTTAGGGTTTTAGATGGAAATTTTCAGTTCTAACACTGGCTCCTGTTGGGGATGAGTGATTGTGCAATCACTGCAAGAATCCAGAGTAATCTGGGAGAGCAAACCAAGACATGAATAAAAATGAAGGCAATTGGAGGGAATGAAAAGGATCCTAAACTACTATACATGGAAAAATATATATTTTAAACAAGGGAACTTATAAGAATGTCCATGTACTGGAAAACTCAGATCCTCAAAATTATTGTGCATGGAAGTGAATGATTAAAGAGGTTTGTTAGGAATTATCCATGCACTGGCAATCCCTAATCCTCTGTACCTGCCATGGTTCCAAAATTTAAACCATAAAGGATGGCCCCAAGCCACCCAAAAGAAAAGCCTGCATTTTCCTCTGTCATAGACATTATTATGTTTTGAGCTCACCAGACCTTTCTTGAAACTATCCATTCCACTTGTCCTGCAACATGCATTGTCATTAAAAGTTTTCATAAAAGCATTGTATTCAGCCTGATTCATATTCCTCTCACTACTTTGTATTTCATCATTCTCATTATCACATGGAAAATATTTATCACCCTCAGCATACAAAGTGCATCCACATTCAACAAAACATCCATAGGCATGCTCATTTTCATATGTTGTTGAATGATCAAGTAGTTGTACTGGGACCTAAAAATCTGAAAGCTTTTCTTGGAAATCAAAATATTCTACCTCATTAGCATATTTGAAAGTAATCAAATCAAAATTACTTTCCATTTCTTTCCTATCACTAGTTGGCATTGACACACACTTCTGATTCATATAGTCATCCTCATATATACTTGAATCAACAAATGTTGGGAACTCATCATCAATTATATGTAAACCAATATCTTCCTCATGCAGGAAAAAATTATTTAAATCACATACCTACTCTTGGACACAAATGGATTCATGATCAACATTAGTAATTTTTTCATCAATCTGAGAGATGCATATGGGGTCACATGAATTGTTACTTTCATTGTCAAAATGAATGTAGGCTAGAGCCAAAAATTTGGACTCATCTTTAAGTGCACATCTTTGGTATTCAAGCATCAACAAATCTGAAACTTGCTCACTGCTGAGTGAACCAGTCTCTACTTCCATATCTTCAACCATGTTTCCAACCTCTTCTTGATCCTCATAATAACTGCAACAATCAACCTATTGTAGATCAACGTCCATAATGTCATCCTCACAATTTGAGTATTCCATGGATCCATCATAACACACACTTTCACAATCCATTATGCAGGAGATATCTTCTATATCTTCCTCATGCAAGATTTCTCCCATGATTTTTTTCTTATCATTAATTGTGCCATCATGGTGTTGGTCTAAGAATGAGGGCTCAATTTGCTCATTTTTGCTTGCTTTGTCACCAACATATTCCCTATGAAGTGTATCTTCAAGAACATCTTCATCATTGTATTCCTCATCCAATATGTATGATTGACCATTCATATCATCATCATTTTCACTTGTATATGTATCCTCTATTGGCTGCATTATTTGATCGTTCATGATATCACTATTAGATTCATTGTTGACAATATCCATGTACATTGTCCCAAGCATGGAATCAATAAATTTATTTGTTGCATCCAAGGCATAGTGCTTTGATGATCCTGGCCAATAAGTAGATTTAGGCTCTGATGCACTTAGAAATTGTGCAACAAATAGGGGCTTTGTAGGCCTACAGTGAGGAGGTAATTGCATATAGATATCTATCATCCTATTGTATAAAGAACTCCTAGATTATCCCTTATACTTCTTTATTCCAAAAAAATCATTTAAGAGGTCTTGACCTCCCTTTTGATTATGTAAACACTCATCACATCTATCCTCATACTGGCTCAAGAATATTTCTTTCAGATCCTCCCATGAAGATATACTTTGCACAGGAAATCTTTTAAACCATTCCCTTGCACTATCCCTCATAGATCTTGAAAAAAATTTCATAATGACATCCTCTGGATAAACTTGAAAGTTGACAATGACATCCTAGAATCATTCCATATTCTTATAAGATGATTTGTTCAATTCATCATGAGATTCAGGGATATGCATCAACACTTTTGCCTCATCGTAGGGGTAAGGATTTGGGTAACCTTGGATATAGCTAAATTTAAATGGTTTATCAATAATTGAAACAAAATTTGGAGGGCCATATGGGTTTTGGTAGATCATTGATCTTGTTTCAGGAAATGGAAGATGATTCATTTGAGGTAATAGTTGTGGTGTATAAGTTTTCTTCTATGAATAGCAGATATTACCTTAATTGTAAAATTCAAGTCCTGATTGTAGCATTTTTTGTTTCAATTGTAGGTTTTTTGGTTCCTAATATAACAATTGTTGTTTCATTTCTTCTAATTCTTTCCTTGTCTAATGTCTTCTTTATTCTTGTGCCATCTTGACAAAATGTTACTGCTCCACAATATCTATGTATTATATATCAAATAAAAATAGAGTTTCCACCTACTTTTCCAAAAGTAGGAAAATGAAATGGATTGCTTTGGTTTGCCCCCAGCGGAATCTCCAAAACAAATGTGAAACTTTGTTGACTCTATAATTATGGAAAGGATGAAAATCTTCCTGAGTAATCCACAGCAGACTCGCCATTTGTTGGGTCTCAAAAATGTAGGTTTGAACCTCAAGTGGTTGCCAAGCTCTCACAACACTTTAGGCTAACTAACAAGGCTAATTGATGCAATTGTACCTTCTGCTCTTTAGGCTTTGCAAAACCTAGGTGGGTGCACCTATGTGTATGTTGAAGATTTAATATGTCTTTCTTGGTTGATCAATCTATCCACAATGGCAAAGGGAAGTGGATAGATAAAGTTACTACAATTACTCCTACTCCTACTATAAAAATGAAAGGTTTTGAATAATTTGTTTGATATGAATTAGTATCTCTGGGTTGTGGTAGATTAGTGCCTTCTATCCACATGGGCAATGGAGTCAAAAATGATATTTTTTCCTCTTATTGGCTTAACTCTAATTGTTAGGCACTCTGAAAATTCTATGGGTGGCATAAAAATTTACTAAGTCTATGACTTACATAAACAGTGTTGGAATGTTTCTCTATCAGGTTCTTCTTTAACTATCCAAAAGAAATCTCAAAACCACTGTGATTTATTAAGAGAATTTAATTCTAGCTTCTAGACACCAATTAATCAAATCACACAAAATGGAATATATCTTGATAAATCAGGGAATATGTTTGATACGCTGATTTAAATGATTAAAAGACCTCAAGTTGGAGACAAACAAAATAAAGAGTATAAATTGATGCACCACAACAATTGAACACGAAAGAGAAATTCACCAATTTAAAATATTAGTCTTCAATGTTTCTGCTTCAAGAAAATTATGTACATTGTTTCTATCCCAGTCCCTTCTCAGGAAAAATCTAACTCCTACAGTCTAACTACTGCTTTCTATCTCTCCCCATCTAACTTTTACAACTGATTTTTTCAAATTATTTACACATTACATCTCAAGGGTCGTGACCCTTCAATTTTCTGGTTATGGCCATTTACATTCTATAGTCAAAAAATATTTAATTAATTGCCTTACTAGAAAATTACTATTTGTAACACCCCTCCATTTTGCTTTATGGATTGGACAGTGTGTCCTTGTTTTGCATTGATTTATACTTTTGGATACTCAGATACTTTATCTTGTGTGTGTATTGGGTCACCATTTATTGTGCGATAGACTATTCTATGTGATGTGATTTGAGTTATCTGATGATTTATGTTACATGTTTTATTGGTATAATGATGATGTTAGTTGATATAACATGTTAGTGCATATGAGAATATTTGATGTATTGTGAAAGTGTCAATTTTGATGAGTGTATTGGTGAAGGGGATGGATTCTCATCACTCACTTGCGAGCACCCTGCGATTCCATGATTTCCTCTTTACGGTGTGTATTATATGTTGTTTATATGATATGATGTTGGTTATTATGTTTTAGGTTTGCAGGTACATGACACCGACTCCACCTAGTTTCATAGGTCTGAGCATGCCGATCCCATGGTTAAGTTGAAGGGAGATAGTAGCTAGGTAACATGTGTCAAGTCTACACCCTAGCCATAGTGTGTCGTCAGTCTTTTGTGTCGAGTCGTTGTTTGCTTTACTTTAATGTTATTTAATTCTGAAAGATTCTTGTTTTGGAAATAGATGTTTAGAATAATTGCATTATATCATGTTGATGATTATTTAATTTAAATTATGCAATGTGGATAAAAGTTTATATTTAAATTAATTAATTATATTTAATTTATTTAATTGATTAAATTTAATCCAATGGGTTGAATTTAGTTATTAAATAATTAAATTAATTAATTAAATGTGTTGCAAGAAAATTAAAAGGAATAAAAGAATTAAAATTAACTTGGAATTTCATTTCAATTAGGTTGGAATTGAATTAGAAATTGAAATTGGAATTTAAAAGCAAAGTTGGTTTTCAATTTTTGAAGATAATTGATATTTAGATATTTTAAGTTTCAGATTTGCATGCAAAAATCAGATTTGGGTTGTGCAAGATATTTTCAATTAGGCATGCATGTGTGAGTTGAATTTGGGGAAATTAAGGATTGATTGCAAAATTGATGGATAGAGAGAATTTGGAAGAGGGAAAAACTTCTTCTAGTGTGAAAGGATAATTTTGGAAAAATTGCATAGATGAGGGTTTGAGGAAAATTATTGGCTGTAGATTTATTGAGAGTTATTGTGGAAATCTTTGTGGTGTTTGTGGATTGTTTTCTTGGTTGGAATTATTAAATTGTTGCATAGAAATTTTGGAGGAAGCTCAACATCAAATCTTCATTACCTATATCTTTTGGAATCAGGTTTTCTTTTGTAATTTGTGTTGTTCTTTGAAGGTTTTCAAATTGTTGTGATTAATCAATTTGTTGTTAAATCAATTGAGAAAACGAAATTGTGAATAGAAGAAAGAAATTAGTTAATTAAATTTAAACCTTCTGTTTTTTTTGTGGAAACCTCTTCGGGAAAAATGGTGTAATTCTATATAGAAGTTAATTTAATTGAGAAAATGGATTGTTCTATTGTTTAAATCGAACTTTGAGGTTAAAAAAAACATTAGATTGTTTTTAGAAAATTTAAACCTATGTAAAAAAACAAATTTGTTTTGAAAAAACTTTTGGTTTTAATTTAGATCTATCTGACTTTATTATTTCTCTAACTATTTCCGAATTTGAGAAATTAGTTAAAAGAAATAATATTTATAAAATCTCTATGAAAATTGGTTTTCTGAAAAAGTTTTACAATTTCTCTTACTCGTGAATATTTTTCACATATTTTCCTCAATTTATTTATTGTGAAAATTCTTTTTTTTTTGTTATATATATATTATATATATAATATAGGTTACATATATCAAAATATATAGATTTTATATAATTTCCGCCATCATATTGTATCCATGTTTATGGGTTTTTGATAATCGAAATTTCTTTGTTAAATTTTTCTACCGAAATTTGTTTGTTTGAAAATCCAACCTATGGTTGGAAGGGGGAGACATGGGAGGCGCTACCTCCACAGCCGCCCACATGAGGGGACGACTGTGGAGGAAGGGCCTCCGCAGCCCCTCCCCTCTTTCCTAATGGCTGCACCCTTTGTTTGGGGTTCGGTTGTGCCTTAGCATAGCCACCCCCCAAACATAGGGGATGGCTATACATTGCTAAATACTGTGGATTCTTTAAACAAATCCAGCTTGAACTTAGTTAAATCCGCAAGTTCATCAGTCCATCTGCCTTTCATAAGGATTTTTAGGGTTCGCTTATATTATAATGATATTTTTTAATTAATTTCATTGTAAATTAAATAATATTTAATATCAAATATAGTTAGTTAATAAAATGGGTATTTTGTAAATTTGTATATTTTGAGATAAAATTATAAAATTAATTTAATACATTGAGGAGGAAATTTCTATGTTTTTTTTAAAATGAAAATATATTATATACAATGTATATATATATTTAGGGGTAAATTTAATATTGGATTTTAATTCGATTTGATGCATGCAATGTTATATTGGGTGGAGATTTAAAAGAAAAGACTTGTAGGCATGGGTAAATTTATAGAGAAAAGATATCTTATTTAAATGGAAGTAATTATTTGATGTAAAAGAAATATTGATTTTGTAATATGATTGAAGAAAATATTGAGATATATATTGTGTGAGTAATATGAGTAGGTATATTTAAATATATATATATAGTTTAATATTTTGTCTTTTATTAGATAGATGCATGTAATTTAGTATTGCATGGAGATTTGAAAAGATAAGTGATGAATGCATGAACTAATAGGTATAGAAAAAGGATAGTTTACAAATTGAGTATATTCATGTTTTAATAGAGAATTGAAAAGATATAGGTTTTGGATATAAACATAGAAAGGTTATTGTCTATAATTTTATGTTGTATTAAGAGATAATTAAGGAGTTGTATATAATGAAGAGACAATTAATTACCTTAAGTTAGTTATTGTCTATTAGAGCAATTAAAACATTGTGACTGGAATATTTATGAGATATGGATTTAGTATATCGAAAGTATTGATTCCCTTGTGATTTCCTTATTAGATTTATTTTCCTCGTATTTCACAAAGGGTTGTGAGTTTAAAATAGTTACAATTCCCTATTATGAAAATGGGAAAATGGGTATATGGTTACTGATTAAACCTTGTTATTGTGCCTTTTCCTTTGTAAATGTTACCTACTGAATGAGTATGGATTTAGGAAGTCCAAAGATATAAGATTTGATTCATGACTTGATTGATTTTGTAGCTATGTTGTCATGTTATATTTTGGGATATGGGATTATGTGTTAGTCCAATTTATAAGTCTTCCAGAGAATCTTAGAGGTTCTAAGAGGGTTGTCGATTTCCTTATGTCAACCAGTTGCTTGTCCCCTGGGTAGTGCATGGTGTCTTATTAGTATTTACCTGGTTTCCATGAACGGGGTTGTTTTGTACCTCCTGTGAAAGGAGTGGACTATGTGTTTGTTGCCTCCAAGATATTTGGAGTGTGTCCTATTATTTGTTTCCTCCTTGTGATGGAGTGGTTTTGATACCTAGGTTGTATGCACTTGTGATTCCCTTGGTGGATAGTTTGTTGGTGTGTTGTCAAACAGAAGAGTGGCTTTCATTAGGGGCCAGAGCCTGGAAGAGGTAGGATTTGGGTAACCTATGGAAGTGAGTTTAATCAAGTGATAACTAAAATTGAAATGAATATTGGGGAGTACTACACACTAAAAAGATAAGTTCTAGCTTCATTCATAGTCAAGTGCTAGTTAAGACTTGGAATGAGTGGAAATGCCTGGAATGGCATAGTCATCTATCTTGTCAGTACGAGAGGTATTCCTCACTAGTAAGTATGAGGGCCGAGGGTCGGTAGAGGCCACCAAGATCACCAGAGCCTATGAAGATCCACCGAGGGTAACTTATTATGAGTTGTGCGATGACACTCTATCTGGGACAACTGTTTGTTGTTAGTATTTATGTTATGTGTATGGTTCTCTGAACATACTTGATCTATTTTATGTCTAGAAGCAATGTGACCTATGTCAGTGATGTGAGAGTTGTTCTTGTGTTGTACTTATGTTGTAATTTTGTTTGGTTGAGTCAGTATGAGTCTGCCTTTGGTTAGAGGTTGTAGATCTTTGTCCATGTTACTTTGTTACTATCTCCTAGCACGGGGGGTGGTCCTTCGGGTACCACTTGGTTGGGTGGAACATGCACCAAAACCATTGGGTCCCCACTCTTCTTCAATACTTGGTGGCGAGACATCTAGTGGGACAACTCGCGGTTCTTGAGTTATTTTTGCATTGTAATACTTCAGATTGTATAAGTTATTTTATCCCTCTTATGTTTACAAGGTGGAATTATGTAATTGTAACCTTATGTACTATTGTCTCATTCTAGGAATGAGTGATGTAACTATTGGATTATGTAAATGAATATGAAATTGTAACTTGGATGTTTATCTTACTATGTTATGTGGTATCCTTGTTGTATGATGTTTATTTCATAAAGTATTAAATGCTATGGTTTAAGTAAGATGTATGTGTGGGTTTAAGTAATCCCAACCTTGTAGCCTTGAGGTTGTTGTTAATTAGTAAGTGAATGTGTATGTTATTGCACTTTAAAAAAAAAAAAATTGGTTCGCTTAAGTCGTTAATTACAACTTCCTTTAGGGTTACTTGGCGGGGCATTACACTATTGCTCTATCTTTCATTTTACTTTATGCCTTTATCGCTCCTTTAAATTTCATTTTATCTGCATTTAATGCTTTATGCTTCATGGCTTTCTTCATTTCTTATACCGTTCTACCGCAGACTTTGACTTATCCTCCCACGGCCGGTGACCAACCCCACATTGACTTTCATAGCTACCTCCATCGCTTACTGCTCTACCATGGTCTTTGCATTCACTATCGATGGTACTGTGGTAATCGTTAGTCGCTTCTCTCGATAGTTTACCGCAGGTCCATTGTTAACTATTCTTCATTGACCATTACCGCTGCTGCATGTTAAACTTCTACCACTTTACCACGGTCTATATTTAGACCTTCCACGGTATCACAGTATATGTCCTCACTGCTACCCTCGCTATTGACTTAGCCCCACCGTGCTACCGCGATCTATGTTTAGACCGCATGTGGTAGCGCAGTAAGTGCTTTGTTCTTGCCAGCTAGCCGGTACTGCCATACTGCAGGCACTTTTGTGGGAGGCCACAGTAAAGCAATAAATGAGATTTTAAATAAATTCTAAGTCAACGATATATAGTACAAGGTGTAATACCCTTCCGTTTTTCTCTTTTGGTATACTTTGATGTGGTGGTATTTTTTTCAGATGTTATTGTTGTTACATGCTTTAGATTAGCATTGTGAATATTTGAATTAATGATGTTTTATGTTTGGATAATATTATTGATTTTAGATTCGTTAGTTGGTAATGCTGTATTGGTGAAGGGCATGGGATTGCATCACTCACTTGCGAGCACCCTGCGATTTTGCGATTCCCTCTTCATGATGTGTTTTCTATGATGCAAATATACATGTGCGATATTCTTTTGTTTGTAGGTTAACAGATACAGAACATCGACTCCACCTTATTTCATGGGGTTGAGTGTGTCCATTGCCAATGACATCTAATTGGGAGATAGTAGCTAGGTTTTCTGTGTCAACTCATCACCCTAGTCAATAGTGTGTTGTTCGTTTTTGTTTGGTTTTGTTGATTTAATGTTGTTTAATCTACCTAGATTTTATTTAATTGCAAGTTAGAAAAGGTGAATAAATGGATTAAGTAGTTAAGTTGTTGATTTAATTAATCTGGTTTTAATGTGAATTTTTTTATTTTATTTATTGATTAATTTAATTTAATTAATAAAATAATTAAATCTTGGATTAGATTTATTTTATTAATTAATTAAATTAATTGTGTTGAAATAAGTTAAATTATGCATTTTGGAAATTAATAGATATTTTGAATTGAAATTAAGTTTGAAAATTGAAAAAGGGATTTAAATTTCCTTTTTGAAAATTTTAATTGTGAAAATTAAAAATTAGAGATATTTTCTGTTTTTTAAAAAATTGATTGTGGTGGTTGAAAGAGATATTTTTCTTTTGACTATTATTTTCAAATTTGGCATTCAAAATTGAAAAAAAGGATGAAAAATTGGAGGGGAATTTTTCTGGTTGTGTTTTGGATTGGAATGGTGGAAAAGCTTTGTTGATTTGCTTGGAAAGAGCTGAAATCTGAAGAAGAATCATTGCACCCTTTTGGATCTTCTCAAACTTATGGAAACCAAGTTTTCCTTTTTGTTAAATTAATTTCATTCTGAAAGAATTTACAACTTTCATTTGTTGTTTGAAAATATTTATAACTTGGTTGAATTTGCAAGAAAAACCCATCTTGAATCTGGTTTCAGAACTTCCAAAACCTCTGTTTGAAAATATTGTTCTTCATGAAAAAATTGCAATATGGTTGTAAATGCTTCATTTCTAGAATTTAATTGTTCAGCTATACTTATAAATTTTATAAATTTGAATAAAAATATATATATAAGTATATATATATATATATATATATATTTTAAAAAATACATATATATATATATATATATATACATAGAGATATATACATATTTTTATATTTCATTGTTTTGGGGAAATGAAACCCTATTAAAGAAAAATGTATTTATGTATTTATTTTTCGGATGTTGAAATCCACAGGGTTTTCAAAGTTTTTTTTTTAAATAAATAAATTTAAATGACAGGTTGGGAGGGGTTAAGCTAGGGGCTCACCCCAGCACGCCCCCATGGGAGGTGAGTGGGGGAGTCACACCGAACGCACCTCTCCCCACTATCGGCCATGCCAAGCACACAGGGCTTGGTTGTGTGAAAACACAGTCGCACCCCATGTAAATGGGGTTGGCTATGTCTTCACACAACCGCCCTCTCATTTGCCTGGCGCGCGGTTCAAAAAATTGTGCCCTATTCTTCGCCCTGGGTTTGACTTTCAACAGAAAAAAAGTAAATTAAAATATCTTTTTAATATTTAATATTATTTATATATATAATATTTAGATATTAATATATATATATATATTTTATATTTTATATTATATGTATATAATATTCAAATATTTATTGATATCTATATATTATATAAATAATATACATATATGTATATATAATATGAGGTTATATATTATATGTATATATGTATGTATATTATGTTGTATATATATATATAGTTGTGAATATAATTTTAATATATATTTAGACATATATACTAAAATGGATGAGTAAAATAATAGTATGATTTAAATGTAATTGGGAAGACTGCAAAAGTATTATGTTATAGTTGAGATTATAACTTTTAATATATAGATATATTAAAATGTTGACTTGATTAATCATGTTTTAAATGCAATTGAGTAAGTTTAAGTCAATATGCAATAGGTTGATGTAAGAGATTTATTTTAAAATAGTAGTTTTGAAGAGAAAAAATATTTAACTTACAGATATTATGTTTAATAGAGAAATTAATTGATTTTAGAATAATTTATTTTGAAGGGAAGAAGTGGATTTTGTGAAAGAAGTATCTTTAAAACGTACAAGTAAATCTTTATTTTATTTTATTTACAAGCAATTAGGGAATTAAATATTTGGTTTTAATTTCTCCTCTTGTCTAGAAAGGACGTATTTTTAAATCAATGTTATTAAAACAATAAATTACTGAATGTTAATAAGGGAATGGATTTAGTAAATCCAAAGTTTATTTAATTCCTATCTTCTAGCTTGTCTTGAGTGTGATATGTTTTCATTTTCGTTTAGGGAAATTGTGTTATTGATATCAATAAGTCTTGTATAAGGGCTTTTAATTATGTGGGTTGCCTTTTCATGTTGTCCATCTGTTGTGAATCCCTTGGGTAATGCATGGTGTGTTGTCAATTAATTACCCGGTTTCCACAAACAAGGATGATTTGTGCCTCCTATGGAAGGAGTGAATAATGTGAAGTTGTTTCCTCCTTGAGATGGAGTGTTGGTTGTATCTATTTTGTATGCACTTGGGTTTCCTTGGTGATTGGTTTGAATGTGTGTTGTCAAGTAGAAGAGTGACTTTCGTTAGGGGCCAGATCCATGAGAGGTAAACTAGGTAACCTTCGGAGATAATTTATTTGAGTGATAACTAAAGCAGTATAATCCATGTCAGTAATGTTATGGTGTAGTTGTAGTAGGTACTTGATTGTTATGTGTGTGGTTTTCTTAACATACCTGATTTGTTATTTCTGGAAGTAATGTAACCATGTTAGAGTTGTGCTTTAGTGTACTTGTGATGTATTTGAGTTGTACGTACGTTGTACTTGAGTTGTACTTGTGTGGTTCATGTGATCGGTTGTGTTAGTTTGGTTCAGTTATGTTCTAGCCTATGTCTAGAGGTAGGTGGTCTTGTCTTGGAATATGTGTTACTATCTCCTAGCATGGGGGGTGGGCCTTTGGGTTCCACTTGGTTGGGTGGCATGCACCTTACCCATTGGGCTTCCTTCTTGTTCGTGTTGTCGAGATTTCCAGTTGGAGAGCACATGGGATGAAGTTCTCTTTATGCTTTTATTCATTTCAATTTCTCTTGTAATTTATTACCCCTCTTTGTAATCGAGGTGGAAGTTGTAATTTGTAATCATTATTTTGGATTTACCTCATTTGGGGAATGAGAGTTGTAACCTTATTGTTAAATGAGATATTATGGCATCTTTATTTTCTTTGATGAATTTATCTTGTATGGAATGTATGTGTTATTAATTACTTTATTAAATAAATGTTATGGTTTCAATTCATGTTTATGTTGTTCGTGGGTTAATAAGTAATCTCAGTCTCGTAACCTTAGAGGTTTTTTTAACGTGTAGTGGACTTGCATATTAATTGTACTTAATAAAAAAAAAATAGTTCGTTTGAGTAGTTAATTGAAACTTCCTCTAGGGTTGCATGGTGGGGCATTAAACAAGGTATATGGATGAAAAAAGATTTTTTAAAGCAAGGGTAGTGAAAAATAGATATAAATAAATAAAATTCATTAGGGTAATAATGGAAAACTTCGATTCAAATGGGAAAACCTTAGGGTTTTAGATGGAAATTTTTAGTTCTAACAATAGTCATGGGTCTTGAGGCATCTTAAGCTATTAATGTCAATTTGGCTTATGGTTTATACTTACATATCCAATGGGAAATCGAGTTTGAGACATCAGCTATAATAATTATGCATGTTGTTCCATTGTCTAGACATAGGAGCACTAGGTTTTCTATATTTTTTATTACCATTTTTTTCAACCCAAAGATATTAAATAATCTTTATTTCTCAAAATTCTTCACATGATGAAATAGTATCAAGAGCACCAAAAATAGTTTCTATAATAGTGCAAGCTATATTTTTCTCAGTATGCATAAACTCAACAATATACCTAATGGCTATATCCTTAAAGTATGGAAACTTATACAATATGCACAACTATTTTACACTGCTTTCATTACATGGTTCATATCTACTACCAACAATCCCATCAAT
This sequence comes from Sequoiadendron giganteum, assembly GCA_007115665.2. Classification (NCBI taxonomy): domain Eukaryota; kingdom Viridiplantae; phylum Streptophyta; class Pinopsida; order Cupressales; family Cupressaceae; genus Sequoiadendron; species Sequoiadendron giganteum. Next base: position 234,133,250 of record CM021105.1, on the reverse strand, counting down.
TTCAATAAATGACATTCTTTTTTGTCCATTCTCAACATTTTAATCACTTGTTATTAGCAATGGAACTTCACAATTCTCTTATTGATTGTTGAAATGTGTTTTCTTTCAATGATATGCATGATCTATTTTAAGGTAAGCACAATGTCCATGATAAATACACTTATTCAAAATTCTTGAGTGCCTCACAAAATCCTTAAAGTTTCAAGTAGTACATCCATGGTATCCATGAACATAGAGACTAGACAATGTGCCATATGTAGGAAGATCATGAATCGTAAACAAAAAGGACACTCTTAAAGTGAATTTGATTGAATGACGATCCCTTAAAAATTGAATTGATTCAATTCATTTCCACAATTCTATTAGCTCATCATATGATGGCTTTATATAAGCATCTATTGTATCTAAAGTCACACTTTTCTTTCCTAGTATAATCAATGATAACATTAAGAAAAATGGTTTAGTTGCTAACCATAGAGGCAAGTTATAATTTATTAGAAACAATGGCCAAGTTGACCATTTAGTACTTTGATCTGAGAATGGGTTCACCCCATATAGAGCCAAACCTAACCTTATATTACAAGGATCTTGCAAAAAATTAAGCCGTCTACTATAAAATTCCATCCACATCTTATAATCAGGCACATGTCATTGTTTTCCATCAACACTCTTATTTTGGGCATGCCACTGCATAAGTTTAGCAATGTCTTTGCAACTATAAATTCAAAGTAATCATGGGATTATCGAAAAGTAGCAAAGAACCTTTCTAGGAACCAAAAATAGTTTCAACCCTTGTCTATACCTTAGTTCATAACATTTTGGACATTGACTCTCATTTGCAATATTTTTGCGAAATAATACACAACCATTCACACATGTGTGGATGTTTTCATACCCCAAGCCAAGCTTACTGATTTAATTTTTATATTGACTTCATTTTGTTGATAATGTGGAGTCAAGTGGTAACAATGAACTTAATAATGCTAATAATTGATCTACATTCTCATTTGTCCAACCATGCACCACTTGCAAGTTAATAATTTGAAGGATTGTTTTCAAATGAATTAACTTGCAATTAGCATACACAATATATAAAGCATCATCCATTGACTTGGCCAAATCATCATTTAGACTCTCATTCAACATTCTATCAACTTCAAACCCTTCATCAAACATTTATGCATCTTCATCTCTCATAGTCTGAAATTCTATCATATCTTCATAATAATTGTAAGCCCAAGGGCTTATACCACTATTCCCATATCTTATCATATGTCGATACATCATATTTTTTTTTTCACCTTTCCACCAAGACAATTTTTACATGGACATGGATATTTTTCAATTTTCCTCTCATCAACTACTCTCTCATCATATGTTTGATATTGATCCATAGTTAACCTTTGACGATCATCTATCTATAATATTGTGCATTCCCATATTAATTAAGTTTTTGATTTAAATTAAAAAACATAAATGAAAAATAGAGATGCCGAAACATTGTTGAAAGTAGTCACTTTTAGTACAGACCATAACAAAAAGAAGATCATATAATGAGTCATTGTTATGAGATCTATCTTACATTCATTTGAAGTTTACCTACTAAGAATGGAATATACCTATGTTTCCTATCAGCTTAATTTTGGTAATGAGGGTTTTGAATTGCCTTTGAATTTAATGCAGAGGGCCTTAGTGACTTCAAATTTGTTGCAACAAACTCCGAATTCCTTTTCGGCCTTTTCAAAAGTCTCCAGGTCCTATCCAAAAAAACTTTATCACCCATGCAAGTGCTTCAATACCTTTCCATGAGAATAAAAAACATCAACAACAATCCAATTTCATTCCCATGCCAACAATTATACATTTAACAAGTTGTCTGACCTATAAATATAGAAAAGTTGTTGGAAGCAGAATTTTCATAAAAAATTCTAAGGATTTTATCAATAAAAATCCAAAATTCCCAATATCATTTAATAAAAAGTCACATTATCGCCATCCATAAAGTCAAATTTTCCCTTTACTGCAATACCACTAATATATTGGTCATCCCTCATAACCCATACATCATAGCTCTCTACCGCATCTCATTACCAAGAAACCCATAGTATGATGGTAAAAGGAGCCACTACTATACAATGTAACCTTCACCCTTTACCGCTATACCTTGGGGGGTCAGGACAAAGTCCATGGTAGAGTAGTATACTAAAGCAAAGCACTAAGAAGACACCGTGGTACCATATGAAAGCAAAAGGTGATCCACGATAGAGCGGTATATTGAATGTATGTACTAAGGGGGCATTGTAGTACCATAGAGGAGTGAAAAGTGATATGAGGTAGTCTAGTAAATTAGCCACTGGGACATTTAAAGCACACCAATCACATCAATCAACATTGAAATATAAAATTGAGCTCAATACAAGGATTTGAATTGTGTGAATTAATGAGTTAGGAGTAAATGCATCTTGGGGTTAAAATACATGAAATAAGTTGATATTTTTCATTAACAGTAGCTAAAACCAAGTTATAGATGAGCTCAAAGTATGAAAGTAAAGGGAATTCTTCAAGGTGAATTATATCACTAGGTAGGCTTTGCTCATCACTCTGTATGAATTTCATAAAATGGCACCAAAGAAGAGCGAAGTGGGAATTAAATAAGATGAGGCCAAAACTAGTACACCATCATTGCAATCCCCAATGCTTTCCTTGTTGTTTGCTTCAATGGAAAAGAGACCTAAGAAAGATTTCAGAGACTCAACTCAAAGCTATAGGGACCCCATTTTGAGCCTCTATTTGTACTTCTACCAAAGAGAAGGTTCCGACATCAAACCCATGCACCCTAGAATTGGCTAAATTAGTTGTCCCTAACATTTTATTTGATATTGATCTAATCAAATCCCTTTCCATGAGCTGCCATACCCTAGCCAAAATGATTAGGCTTCCAAATGGTGGATGCTTAGTTTATGTCTCAAGAGATGCTATCATCAAATGTTTTAACCGAAATAAACAAGTCATAACAGAGGTGAATTTAGTGAAACTAGAGAAGGATTATAAGAGGTTGAGAAGAACATACTGAAGTGATGAGCTCCCCCTACACATCAAGAGGGGTGACAATAAAAAAATACTCCCCATCCCTTCCTCTAAAATGGAGCCTTTCCCAATTTCAAATTTTTAGATTTATTTCAAAAACACTCATCATGTATTATGTCAAGGCCTGGGAATAGATGCAGAGGAACACATGTTAGTGGGATTGATGAGAATGGCCATGATAATTCAGCATTCTGAGTCAAATGTATAGTTTTATTTTACATCTATAATTGAGGAGCGAATACATGAGGGATTGTTTCAAGTTAAGGAGGCTAAGGCTCCTATTACCTTTAGGAAATATTATTTTTTGTGTCATTTAATCCTGTATCAGAATGAAGTGAAATGGACTAAAAGAAATGAAACTATTTACACAAGATAGTGGAGTAAGACTCTATTGCATAATTGGTGTTATATTTGGGATAACAGATGTATAAAATGTGATTTTGTAGTATTTTAAGATGATTTTGTTGTTAGATTGATAGATGCCCTTGGTTACCCAACTCCAAGGTTACCTAATTCATTGATAAAAGTAATGAGGCTTGTATATTATAATCTAGACTAGGGTTGTACTCATAATTATTCTCATTGGTTCCTTATTCCATAACACACCATTATCGGAGTATACAGGTTCAACAAAGCACCACATATCTTGCCCAAATTTGTACCTGCAAGGGTATGTTTTCTAGAATTCATGTGGCAGATGCTTTGGATGAAACATGATTTGATGAGGAATTAGAGGAAAGGAACATTTTTTCTTGATTTGATAGTATTTGAAGAACTGGCCTTTGGATCTGATATACTAGAAGAATTACAGAGGTTCATGAGGGTTAACTATCCCCTCAAGTCTAGAAAAGAAATTGTGTGACTCAGAGGGTCATATCAACATGATTACAAGAAAATTTCTAGCAAAGAGGGCTATATCACATGAGGTTGACCTTGAGGAGGATGTTATATGAAACCTAGTGTATTTTTATGATGTAGCACAAATAATAAAAAGGTGGATAAAAATGATGAAGTGGGAAAATCAAAAGAAGGAGAAGGATAAAATTTTCAAAGGGGTTTTCACTAATGAACCTAACCTCCTTAAAAGGAAGTACATGATCCTTGATAAATTTTATGAGTTATACAAAATGGCCCAATATGATGGGTTGATTCCGCTACCTACACCTCACCAACTATCACATGAGGAATCAACAACATGAAAACCACCCACATCACCTACGCATCCATCCCATCCATCTCCTAATCATGAACCACAGGATAAAAAATATAATATTGAGCCATTGGTTGAATATGACTCAAGTGATGATGAAAAAGAAAAATTAGTCATAGCTTTGACTGAAATGAAGGATGCAACAGATGAATAGAAAAATCAAAAACCTCATGATCCTAAGATTAGGCTTTCAGAGGAGGGAGTTGATGAAATTCAAGAGGATGAGAGGGTAGTACCCTCTCTAAGGTTTATTGAATATGATATTTTTATCCATACCAAATAATTTAAGGACTTTTAGATTAAAATAAAGATGAAAAATTTAAGGATAGATTGAAAATCAATCTTATAGGCTTTGAGTCAAAACAAGCTATGATTTAGGCTCAAAAATTTATAGAATTAAATGTTGTCAACATTAATGTCACCCCCCAGGAGGAAAGATAAATGGTATTAAAAGGTTATATGCTAATTATACCAGGGATGGAGCTATCCAGACTATTTCTTCTATATAAAATTAGAGCACAGAAGGACCCCATGTTGGTAGCAGAGTTTGATTCAGAGGAAGGTGTCTCATGAACAAGATATAACCCTACTACCCAAACACTTTCTCTATGGAAGAAACAAAAAAGTACATGGAATCCTCAATTTTTGGATGTAGTGTTGAAAATGAGGGGGTCATCTATGGTCAAAACAATGAGGGATACAACTCCTAAAGAAACTACCACTTTGACCGTGCATTTTGCAATGTTCACCAAGGATGTAGTTGAAAAAATGGAGAAAACGATTAATGAGTATGAGAAAATATTGAAATTATCAAATGATGAGGTGGTCAAATTTTTTATTGAAAATGTAAAGTTAAAACACTAGTTGTAGTAGGCCACAATAGTGAGAGGGGATGAATTAATTATCTATCACCCCCCTGTCCAAGTAGAGGATCCACAAATACAACAAATGAAAGATGAAATTGATCAACCAAGGAAAAATAACATGGAGGATTTCAAGAATCATATTATGGATATTCTAAGGAAAATACTAGAACATAGAGTTAGGATATTGAAGGAGAAGATAAATGGATTACATGAAATATTTAGCAATCTAATTAAAGCTTTGGAAAAGATAAATCATAACTCCCCTATCCTTGAAGAGCTCCAAAAGAGATGGAAACCCACCTATCACATACTAACCACTCTATGAAAAGCTACAAATAGGGATACAAATGCCCCATCAAGGCACAAACCTACATAAGAAATGGTGAAATGCATGATTGATGAGTACAAGTAATTGGTGGATATAAGGAAGAAAATGGAAAGTATGAGTACATTTGAGTCCATTAAATACACCTTCTGCCCATCCATATTTAAAAATGGCAATCAATAAAAGGTATAGATGAATGGAGAGAATAATTTGATCAGATGATTCCTAAATGCTTGACACATATACAGGATGATGGGGATATCAGTCTAAACAAATTCCATACTTCACTTGATGGGATCATCAGACTAGACAGTGGATACACAAAGTTCATGGTTGATGTTAGGAACCTCATAGATAATAGATGAAAAAGTCATCTTACAAATTTCACAACTGCAAAAGAATTCTAATGGCCAAGTAATCTGACAATGAATAAGTGGCAAGAAAAATATTTGAGCTCTGATGAAGATTGAATCTATACATTATAAAGAGAAAGTATCATATAGTAAAATGTTTGTGTAGGTCTTAGATGACCATGGGATTTTACTCGAAGATTAAATAATTGATACACATGTTATGATTATTTTTCGTTAGTTGTGTTTAATCTCAAAATTATGTTTTTTTATCAAAAGACATGTCTTTTGGTCAGAACCTTGTTGCTTCTCGAATAAATAAGAGTGACCAAGACCAAAATAAATTTTAGGAGATAAGATATATGAGAAATAAATAGGAGAATAGGGATAGATGGATAATAGAATGTTGTCATAATGCTTACATTTCAAAAAACCATGTTGTAAGCATCATTTTGAAGAAAGTAAATGAAAGATCTATAATTTTGTGGTGTCATATTGGTATCAATTGTTTGTTGAATTAATTGAAGAATATTATCTAGTTGTCTCTAAGGTTGGATTTTCTTTATTATTTAAAATTATATATCAAGGATATTTTAAATTTATCAAGGCACATTTGTTGTTCTTGTGTGGTTCAGTTAATTGAATCCTTCAAGGAATTATTAAATTATTTTTAATAATCATAGTAATTTGGAAAAGGTCGTTTGGATCAATAAGAAGAACTTGGTAATTTCATCCTTGCTCTTTCATACAAGTTATAAACCAATATTAGTGTTCCAAACAATTTTAGTTATAGCCAATATAAGTCATTCACTCTAGATCTTCATTTGACTCCATTTACCCAACAAGGCACTGGTCTTATCCATTTAATCATTTAATTTTATCAAATTTGTTTTCAAAACCTTACATATGTTAACTAAAAAATATTAGGTTTCACCTTGATATTTCTTATACAATTTATACCAAATTAGGATCACATCTCTTCACTATCAATTTCCATTGTGAATAGAGTGTGAAAATAGGAATCAAACAATTAAGTCTACATCATTTACATAGGTACACCCACCTACGTTTGGTAGAGCCTAAAGAGAAGAAGGTTCAAGTACATCATTTGGCCTTGTTCATTAGCTTAAAACATTCCAAGAACTTGGTGACCTCTTGTGGTATTTCAACCAAAAATTTTGAGAAATAACACAAGTTATGTGAACCACTAGATAAATAACATTTAAAGGTTTTTCGTCTCTGGGTAACTGCACCAAGATGGTTCCCAAAAAGGGGACTTAAGTGGACAGCTTTTTTCTGAAATCAGGAAATACTGACTTTGAACGTGAAATTGAGGATACCTAGACTCAAAATTTTGAGATGGAAAAAAAAGAAGGATTCAAGTGCTCTGAGTCTACTTTATAAAATACTAATTTATTTTGAAAATGATTGAGATTAAGGGGTTCAAAATAGGGATGTACACAAATTGGTGTTGTTTTTGTCAAAAAAACATAACATAGCAACTCTTGTACGAATCTCATATGGTGAACTTTTTTTTAGTATTTTTAAAATCGCAACAGTAAAAATTTAGCTAACAGTATGTAGTTGATGCACAATTTTTGTGATAACTTTTTAATGAATATTTGATTTTTTACTAATCTACAAAGTCGACATATCCTGAAAATAGAATTTTGGCCATGCTACCCCTAAAAAATTTTGGAAACTAATTGATTTGTTTTTTTTTAAATTTTGTAGAATGGAGTCTAGTTTCTAAAAATGTAATTTATTTGAAAAATTGATGAACGGTTAATTTATAACGAAAAAAATACCATAGACTTCTTTTTGTTAAAAAAAATACATACAGATGAAATAAATTATGGATGAAAGACTTAACATTTTTAGAAAGTGAAAAAAATTACATCGTTGGATACCTAAGAGATAACCCAATATTACCCATGTGCTCAATTTTTTCGATATTGAACCACGTGCAATCCTGACGGTGAGCATGAACTTGATTATGAGAAATATGGTGGAATTTTTAAAAACACATCTCTAGTTGTTGGGAATGCCCTCCAAGCCTTTGGTTGGTATTCCAAGGCAAATACCAAGCTTAAAGTTTGGTAATTCCCAAAGCAAGATATAACACGAGCTCGTTATAATGCGCTTGCATTATATCTCACTTTTGACATGGTTTTTGCTTCTCCGGGGAACATGTCTACTATCACATAACGCGAGCGTGTTATAATGCGCTCACGTTATCTCTTACCTTATGCTAAATGCTAATATATTAATGTATGTTGATATATTTTTTATGTACATGTATGTAAGATTATATGTACATATGTATTGTGCTTGTATGTATGTCTTTAGACGAAGGGAGAATTTAGAGAGAGTCTAGAGAGATGGAGAGGGGGTTGAATTGAGAGTTTAAGAGAGAGGGAGTGGGAGAGAAGGGGTTGGATTGAGGGGAACATAGCTAGGTAGTTTGGAAGGGAGAGAGAGAGAGGGGGGGTTGGAGAGAGATAATTGAGGGAGAGGGAGAGAGAGAGAGAGAGAACTGAGAGAGGAGAGAGAGAGACAAAGAGAAAGAGAGGGCTATGTAGGTAGGTAAAAGGGAGAGACCTGAGATGTGAGGGGGGTGAGAGGGAGAGACCCTGAGATAGTTAGTGAGAGGAGGAGAGAGGGAGTGGGAGA